>JADLZN010010303.1:0-26324 GCA_018155175.1 Sinocyclocheilus anophthalmus
GGATGGATTTAAGAGCTTTCCAAGCATCTGTTCACAGATACCCGGAAGTGCTGAGCCAAACGGGAGAGGCAAGCTCAAATACAACACTCTAAGGTGAGGGGAGCACTGCCCGAGACAGCATTACACAAGAAGGTTCTCGCAAATGCCACCTATACTTCCCGCTCGATGCCTCAGCAAGAGGGGATATCCTGGTGATCAGGAAGCCCCTCAGGGCGACCTAGGTACGGCGTACCAGACAGGGCAGCCTGAAAGCATAAGCCCAGCCCGGACATCCAGGAGATTTTGCACTGCCGTGCCGAGGGCCTGATGATCAAAAGGCTCCCGCAGAAGCCTGTGATGTGGCCGCATGATCCAGGAAGCATGAAGCTGGAAACCAGGCTATCATACCGGCTGAATACAACATCGAAGAGACAACATCTGCCCTTACAGACGAGCCCTGAACATGAACTGCATTTGCTGAACCATACACAGTTTTGACCCCAGGAGGTATAAAGTATAGAAAAAAATTACTTAAAACAGAACAAGCCAGAGCTAGGTAATAGCTGCTTAATTTAATATATTTTACAACACCACAAAGTAATTTTTTTCAGAGGTTGTTAGAGAATTGTATTCACATCTTCATTTATAGGTCAGTATGCATCCTTTGATTCAGGACACTTTGTTCTACATTAATTCTTTTTTAAAAACCAAACTGACAAATTAAAATGGGCATTTCCCGCACCTGGGGATCTGTAAGTCTTCAGGGGTCAGTGGCTGCCATTTATATAGTCATTACTGAGCACTCAGCAGAACAGTCCAGCCGGATTTGGTCATGTTATGTTATTTGGTGTGATGTTTCTCTGTGCCATTGGGAAATAGGAAGATGTTGTCATTGATTTAATACAAGCAATACTATTATTTTGATGCACACAGACAATGGTGTTAGCTTAATAGATATGGCATAAAATTGCCACACACCTTGCTTTTGTAGGTTGTAATTTTCTTAATATATTTTTTCATGCAAATGCACTGGCAGTTTAAATTTCCTATTTCAGTGTAGCATCTTTAAAATAAATGGAAAATCTCAGATCCAGAGAAGCACTCAAATGTCACCAGTATTCTGTTTCAGTTGACAGCAAGCCTTATAATTTAACTAATTATTGTTAACTATTATGTAACTCATAATTTATATGTCAGTTAAATTACCTTAAAACGCATATGTAGCCTCGTAAATTTCTAAAGTTTAAACTGTTGCATACCACAGTGCTTTGATCATGGTGTTGCATTTGTTGATATTCCTTGAACGTCTTCACAGAAGTGTTAGGCATGCAGGTGTCTGGGGAATAAAGGTGTGTTTCATGATTAAAACCATTCTTCCAAATGAAATATATTATCTCTAACAGTTTTTTTTATTGGGCAATTAAATCTCAGTAGTCATGGCATGAAGTAAACTGGACTCATAGTGATATTATGACTCTCAAAGTTATAAACAGCATGTCCTTGTATGGTGAAATCATAAATATAGCACAGCAAGGGTTGCGGTTTGTTTTATGAGTTTAGGTCACTCATCATTACAAGTACCAGTGAAGGCTTGATGGGAACAATCAGTAAGTCTTCTGCTTCCTTTACTTTGAAGATAAAGTGCTTATTTGAATGTTTACATTTCTATTTCTTGAATATTTCCAGTTGGATCTTCAAATATATTATTTTACTGCGTTTTACATTTAAGGTAGCATTCATTGATTTTGAGATGCATTCAGAGGAGTCTGAGGTTATAGCTTGATTTAAATAAACATACAGTAAATGTCTTGTCTGACAACACTTGGTGTAAGGTAATATATTTAATGTATTTTTCTTTCATGATTTTTTAGGGAAATGGCAGTAATTTTTCTATGCCTAGCTAAATATGTGTCTGAAGCTCAAATGAAAAAAATATTGTTGCTTGCTAGAAGGGCTGGGCGATATGGCCAAAACAAATTATCACAATAAAATTGTTCATATCAGTCAATATTGATAATTATCATGATGAATGTCAAATCTTTATTTCTTTCAAGTTTAAAAGCAGATTTTTTTCTGGTGCGGTGAGCTAGGTGCAATAGTTAGTTGTGAAACCCAGACAGTTAATTGTGGTTTTAAGCTACTCTTTATTGTCAGAACATGACAAACACTTCACGTTTTTGAATTCTTTACAATTTTCCAGTCATTTTTCCTTAACAAAATAATTATTTTAATAGAAACAAAAAATAATGTATTAGTTTTTGCATGTTCTAATTCATTTTAAAAAACTCTTTTTCTTAAAGGGATATGTGGTTTCAGTCATAACAGCATATCTTTGCACAGGTTATTAGCAACCATTGCAATAGTATCACATGTTTTGCCTAATAGAAATGTACATTTGATAGTAGTTTGAGTTTGGATGAAGATGCCAATTTATGTTAATTTATTAACAAAAACAGTAACATCTGTAAAAATTGTAACAACATTTTTATTTGGTGAAATTAAATTATTCTGACTGTGTTTTATTAAAATTAACCATTGGTCTTCTATAGCAGCAAGGCAAGGCAAGGCAAGTTTATTAGTATAGCACATTTCATACACAATGGTAAATTCAAAGTGCTTTACATAAAATAAAATAAAAAATAATCACAACAATAAAACAATGAATTTAAAAACTTTGAAAATTATTTGAAAAAAAAATTGATTTAAGAGGTTTAAAAAGAATTTAAGAAGACGATTATACGCACTATAATAGTAATTGCTAATTCAGTTCAGGACATCGCAATCAGATGCTCATCTAAGTAAACTGCATGTGGCAGGACTAATAAACAGATGAGTTTTGAGTTTAGATTTAAATGTGGCTAATGTTTTATCACATCTGATCTCTTCTGGAAGCTGATTCCAGCTGCGGGTGGCATAGTAACTAAAAGCACATTCCCCTTGTTTTTTGTGAACCCTTGGTATTTATAACTGACTTGATCCTAATTATTTGAGTGGTCTGTTAGGTTTATATTCATTGAGCATATCTGCTATATATTTAGGTTCCTAGGCCATTGAGTGATTTATAAAACGAGTAAAAGTACTTTAAAATCAAAATATAACTTAAATATAACTTGAAGCCAGTGTAAGGACCTGAGGACTGGGTGTGATATGCTCAGTTTTTCTGGTTCTAGTCAGAATCCTGGAAGCAGCGTTCTGGATGAGCTGCAGCTATCTAACGGTCTTCTTGGGAAGGCCGGTGAGGAAACCATTACAATAGTCCACCCTGCTGGTGATAAAGGCCATGCACAATTTCTATTCGTTCCTAAGTCTGACTGGAACAAACCTCTGAAAAAAAAATTCTTGGCAATGTTTTTGAGATGATAGTATCTGAGCTAGGTACCCTTTGACATGACACTTGAAAACTAAGGTTCTGGCTATCTAATATATTAGATCATGATAACCAAATTTAAAACCACACATAGCATGGTAAAATATAACTATATGG
This sequence comes from Sinocyclocheilus anophthalmus, assembly GCA_018155175.1. Lineage (NCBI taxonomy): Eukaryota > Metazoa > Chordata > Actinopteri > Cypriniformes > Cyprinidae > Sinocyclocheilus > Sinocyclocheilus anophthalmus. The sequence goes on from JADLZN010010303.1 coordinate 3,464, forward strand.
TTTCTATGGTATTTGTATCAAAAACAGCAGCCTAAATACATTGAATATAAATGCACAAATGCTACAGCTTAATCACAAAATACTGTAATTATATTCCATTACTACTTTAATATATTTAATACATATCTACATTAATAATATAATAAAATTCAATATGAAAATCCCACATTTCTGCCACAATACCATGGTGCAGTTAGTGTTACTACAGTAAATCCAGGGTGAATGATGGTGATTTGTAGATTGAAAGGCCTTCTGACTGTATCATTGTGCACAGTGTTTCTCCAAAGTCCCTTTCAAGGAAAGTCTGTTCACTCGGCGGCCATATCTGCAGAACCAGGCAGCTATTTTGGGCATTCAAGACCAAGTCCTGTCTTAATGAATGTGGGAATCCTGAAATCTCAAAAACTGCTTTATGAACTCATAATTAAATTAAATATTTCAAATCAGCAGCAAAATCTGAAATGAACTGCCCCTTGAATGTTGTTCCATATGCTTAAATAACGTTTAAAAATTCTTATTTTTCATTCTAGACCAGCCAGTGCGCAGTCATAATTACAAGTCTCAGGTTTCTATGGAAACGAGGACTTCTAACGGCAGCTGCAGTGATGCGATGACTTTACCAATTAGTGATTGGCTCTTTCATTTAGAAGGCGGGGCATATTGCACCCTGCAGTTTGTCCCATTCATAAGTATTAGGAGTGAACCATCTTTGTATATCTGTAGTCTTTGGTTCCTCCTGCTTGTCAGCACTGTTTCATTAGGCTTTAATCTAGATTAATCACTGAGACATTTATGTTCTTCGATGAATTCAAGAGCTTCTCACTGGATCTCACAGTGCTGTTTAGTGTCGCGTGACCAAGACGATCAGCAAATAAAAGCATCTGCTTTAGTAAGCCCCAGCTGCGCTGCTGTTTGAACTTTGAGTCGAGCGGATACATGGTCGGTGTGGCGCGCTTCAAATAAGTAGCACTGCTTCGCTCGGCTTTTGGCGCATAAACATTATATCAAACACACATCGAACTCTTGTTATTGGTTTATCAAGGAAAATTATATTGCACTAATTATCGTTATCGGTTTATCGTCCAGCCCTTTATCCGTCTGAGCAGAAATTACAAATGATGTGAAAAAAGGGGAAACTCTGTTACTACTGAATGGCATACTCTTTGAAGTTCTGCATCTTGTCGATGTAAAGTTCTATTTCTGTCTGCTCGGCTGTGGTAATGCAAATCCCCAAACAACAGTGATAGACCCAGCAAAGGGAAAGACTAAGTCTTTGTGAAAAATCATGATTTTGACATTGTAATGATAATTTGACACACATGGTAGAAGAATGCTTCATTTTCCAGAATCCATTACCTGTGTTGAATTTCTCTGAAATAGAATTGTCAATTCCACTTCCTTTTATTCCAAATCAAATACCAGGTCAACTGGATGTGGCCAGTTGAAATCAAAGTCCAACCGCTGAATTGAAAGGGAACCGATTCTCCAATTCTGAATTTTGCCCATCCCTGGCACATACACCCAAATAGCAAAGAACAACTAAATCATTCAACGTGAGATGTAGGAAGTGGGGTGCAATGTTTTAAATGTCCTGTCATGTCTGGGCTCTTTCTCTAACATGTATAAATAATAAAAATAAATATTTATAGACAAAGCCTTTGAAATCCCATCCTAATGTAAGTATAATGTTCAAGGTCAGAGTACAAATATCTAAAATATAGAGATAAAGCATGTTGCACTTTCTCTGATGTTTTTATTTAAATACATTTTTCAAATATTGTTTTTCAAGGCGTTTCACACCAGGCTCCTTGGTGCGTTGGGCTTGGATCCACACCACAACAATTAGTCCAAGATCGTCTGAGCAAGTTTCTTGGCCCGACTGAAAACAAACTGGAGAGATTTGGTTGTGTTGCGAAAGCAATCCAAACCAACGGACTGACAAACCAAGCTGTATCATAATTTATAATGGGAAATATTACATAAAAATCAGTTAGAGCAGGATGGAAGTGTATATAAATTTGTAAAGGTGTGTGTAAGGACAGCTACAAATAACATCCATAATAAACCAACAGAGCTGACTTGTCAGTACATGTTGATGGATGCCTCTAAGAGTGGAATCCCAGAACATAAACAGGTGCGCTCTGACCAATGAAAGGACAGATTTACTCACATGTAAACAGAGCTGTTGAATACCAGAGTTGCAACACTACCATAGGCTTCCATAGGAACCGAGGAACGTGGAAGTAAAGCGTGTCATGGAGCAGCCAAAAGTTCCAGCATTGAAGCCCATTCATTTCAGAATGTTGAAGAAATTACAGCGTTTTTGACATTTTAATGCAATAGTTGAACTCTTGGAAATCTGGCCAGTAGCGGCATTTTATGAAGCACGTTATAGTTAACGTTTATCGTTAGATAATAGACAGTTATACTATAATTGCAGTTAGATAATATGAGAAACACCATAGCAAGATGCTAATTGTAATATTTTTACGTTTTTAGTCTTTCTGCAATCTTTCTCTAACTGTAGGAGGTTGAATGAGTTTCACTGAATACAAAAAGAGTTTATTGAATGCCATTGTGTGCTTGTGGTTTTAAACATTATTTTAAAACCTGTTGTATTGGGTTCATTCGTTTGCTGCCTTTTGTAATATTAACTTATGTCGTATGGTAGTGAATTATTCACAAAATAACACTGGGAAAGGAAGTAAGTAATTAACCTTGTTAAATTTAATATAAAAAAAAAACTGAAATAAAAATCAAGTGTTTGATAATGTCTAAATATACATTCAAATGCAAAAAAAAAAAAAAAAAAGCAATTATGACTGGCAAAACTCTTTTGAGCAACTAGACTAGAGCTAAATACATGTAGACTATATTTATTAAACAGCCTTACGGGCATCTAGTGGTCAAATCATGGCATTACATATGAATATTATTTGACTATTTGCACTGGAATTTAAAAATATTTTCTCCATTTTAACCCTAAATGCTACACTAATTGTAATATAAATAATAAACATATAAGAGAATGTTATATTTTATTCGGTCATTCATGGATCATAATTACTGCACATATCATTTAGTGCCAAATATCTCCTCAAAATATTAACTAAATTGAACTGAACTGAAGTATAGTACAATTATTTAATTGATTAGAAATTTACACTTAAGGTGTTTGGTCACATTTAACTGCTAAGGGGTATGAGAACATATCAATTCTGTCTTTTTATCACTCCCAAGAATAAAATTTTATTGTAAAACGAAGTCAGCGTAGTTATCAATGCACATAATTACTAGACATTGCTGCAAATATAGTGAAACTGCTGTCTGTCCCGATTAAACCCATTCAAACATATAGACAGCGCAGTTGTTTGGAACTATTGAGAGCTCCATGAACCACTTGACCGCATGGCAGCAAGATCAAAGCATGCTGCAACTTTCTCAATGGCTCTGCATGTAACGTACATACATTTTGGTATGCTTTGGAATGCTGCATTTTGAAAGCAAACTTATTTTGAAGTTTTGTTGTGAATGAATGAATGAGGCAGGTTATTAATAGCGCTTGTGTATGTGTGCACCAAAGTGCTTTACAATCATATGAGGGGGTCTCTCCTCAACCACCAAAGATGCGAGAGCAGCCACAGTACAACTCACCACACACCAGCTACAGGTGGAGAGGAGAGAGAGATAGAGCCAATTCAGTGGATGGGATTATTAGGAGGCCATGATTAATAAGGGCCAGTGGACAGAATTTGGCCAGGACACCAGGGATACACCCCTACTCTTTACGAGAAGTGCCATGGGATTTTTAATGACCACAGAGAGTCAGGACCTCGGTTTAACGTCTCATCCGAAAGAACGTGCTTTTTACGGTATAGTGTCCCCGTCACTATATTGGGGCGTTAGGACCCACACAGACCATAGGGTGAGCACCCCTGCTGGCCTCACTAACACCTCTACAAACAGCAACCTAGTTTTCCCAGGAGGTCTCCCATCCAGGTATTGACCAGCTCAACCCTGCTTAGCTTCAGTGGGTGACCAGTCTTGGGCTACAGGGTGATATGGCTGGCTGTTGTGGTCTTGCCTTTTCTGTGTTCATGTTTCCCCTTCCCTTTGTATTCTGGTATTTCCTCTGTTGTCACTGTTTCATGTAATGCCTTTTTTACAGTGCATAAATATACCCATTTTCTTTTGTTTCCTTGAGTATTTTGTGTTCTGTGTTCTTCTTTGCTAGTGAGTTTTGATTTATTCCAACACATTTACATTTATGCACTTAGCAGACACTTTTATCCAAATTGACTTACAAAGACAAGTTCACAATTTTGTTATGAAGTTTAGGCTGTTTCCGGTTTTGTTTTGTTTTTTCCCTTGCTTTTCATTTTTGGGTTGTTTATGTAACTATCACAATTTCAGTACACTGCATTTGTGTTCTTTACCACATCATGCCTCATGAGTTGTCTTTTAAAACAGTGATTGAGTATGTGATAAAGTTTGAAAGTGGAAAAAATAATGGAGAACAAAGTCAAACTCTGCCATTTAATGGACACAGAAAAACTCAGCACAAGTCAGTCATATGCTTGCTTGTAGGTGTAGTTTCTTCTCTTCATTCTTCATCTTTAGTCTTGAAAATGCAAAAAATAAAAAATAATAAAATTGATTTTATTGAAAATGTTTCATAGATTTTATGTATAAAAAAGTCCCTTTTCTCTACATAATCATCATCTGTTGTTACCTTCCCAGCTTCACGGCTCTTGGCTCTCAGCTTGTTGACCTGGGACTCAGCGATGTCAGCGCGCTCATGAGACTCCTCCAGCTCATGCTGCACCTTCCTGTACCTGGACAGGTGAGTGTTGGCCTGCTCCTCCTGTTAGGATTACACAAGATATCCAACCCCTTTCAGAGCATTGCACTCATGGCACTGAGTGTACTGAATAGAAAATGTCAAAACTTCACACTCAAGACATTTGACATTAGACTTACTGCTTCTTCAGCTTGGCGTTTGTAGGCCTTCACTTTCAGCTGCAGCTTGTCTACCAGATCCTGCAGTCGAGTCACGTTCTTCTTGTCTTCCTCAGTCTTTGGGTGTAAAAATTGTTCATGGTCTTGGTTAAACTATGTATGTTATCATGTAAGGTGTTAAATATCTAATTCTTGTGTAGTTTTACCTGGTAGGTGAGCTCCTTCACTCTCCTTTCATACTTGCGCACTCCTTTCACAGCGTCCGCACCACGTCTCTGTTCAGCTTCAACTTCAGCCTCCAACTCATGCACCTTCAGTAGAGAGTTATTGCTATCACCTGTGAAATCTCTGCCATGGCCAGTTCATCTAAGGGTTACTCTCACTATATAATAGCATAAATCGCACTCTGGCTCGTTAAAAGGCAACCATTCCTAGTATGAGTACACCCTAAGTCTGTATTTAGTCTGTAATTTACCCTGGACTCCAGTTTCTGGAGCTGTTTCTTTCCACCCTTCATGGCCAGACTCTCAGCCTCATCCAGACGGTGCTGCAGGTCTTTGACAGTCACCTCCATGTTCTTCTTCATCCTCTCCAGGTGAGCACTGGTGTCCTGCTCCTTCTTCAGCTCCTCAGCCATCATGGCAGCCTGAAATATAAGCCAATGAAAATGAGCTAACCAATATAGATAGAATTAGCTTCCATGAATGCTCTCTTTGCTACCACATGCAGCTAAACAAAGTCAAATAACTGTTTCAATTAGCATAGAATAACAGAATGCAAACACCCACATCAGTGATGGCCTTCTTGGCCTTCTCCTCTGCATTTCTGGCCTCCTGGACGGCATCATCCACCTCGCCTTGAACCTGGACTAGATCAGTCTCAAGCTTCTTCTTGGTGTTAATAAGACTCGTATTCTGCAGGATTTAAGCAGGTAGTTTAATGTATATTTAACTAATACTTTATAATTTAATCTGAATTTGCTCTTAGTATTTAAAATCTTTTGTACTTGTGAGTGCAGCAGTCCCACACGCTCGCTGGCATCAACCAGCTCCTGCTCCGCCACTTTGCGGCCTCTCTCTGTTTGCTCCAGTGCAGCTCTCAGCTCCTCAATCTCTGCTTGCATTAGGCTATTCCTGCGCTCCACCATGGCGACCTGCTCCTTCATGTCCTCCTGTCCTCTGAGAGCTTCATCAAGGTGCAGTTGGGCATCCTGTGGCAATGTTCTTTCTTTGTTAGTTGCATGTCATGCTTCAGTTAATTCATGTATCATATTCATATTATCAAACATTAAAACTCCACATTCTACACAGAGATACCTTGAGTTGTCCTTGGACGTTCCTGAGCTGTTTCTGGGCCTCAGCAGCCTGGCGGTTGGCATGACTCAACTGGACCTCCATCTCATTCAGATCTCCCTCCATCTTCTTTTTGACTCTCAGGGCATCATTTCTGCTCCTGACCTCAGAGTCCAGAGTGCTCTGCATGGAATCCATCACTCTTTGGCTGTTCCTCTTGATCTGTTCTATCTCCTCATCCTTCTCAGCCAGCTTCCTGTCAATCTCACTCTTCACCTGGTTCAGCTCCAGCTGCACACGAAGAATCTTGGACTCTTCATGCTCCAGGGTGCCCTGCAAGGAAAAAAGGAAATAATTTACTTACTTTTTAAACTTGTCAAAATGTACTATATGCCTCCAGAGGTATGGCAGTATATTTGTGATTGTTTAAGAAGGAAATAATTACATTCATTTAAGGTTTTGAACCACTATATATACACAATGTTTTAATCAATGTTTTAATATTGGACTGGTGTGATGTTAGTATTGTAGCAAAGGAATGGCACCTCGGCTTCTTCTAGTGCAGTCTGGATCTCTGCTTTCTCGGACTCCACTGTCTTCTTGGCTTTCTCTAACTCATGAATGCTCTTTCCAGTCTCTCCAAGCTGCTCAGAGAGGTCAGAAATCTCCTCTGAAAGCATTTAAAAATCAATTGTATATCATTTTCTGTTTTTTAATGCATCTCTGTTTTTTAAAATCCTTGCTGTAAAAATAAAAGTGCCATTTACGTTGCAGATTCTTGATTCTGCTCCTCTTCGGGTCTCCGAGGTGGTCAAGAAGCTTCTTCAGATGAGTTTCTTCATTTTGGGGGGGGGGGGGGGGGGAAAGCTCAGTTGCNTCAAGAGCTTCTTCATAGGAGTTCTTCATTTTGAAAAGCTCAGTGCTGAGAGAACGAGCTTCTTTCTGAGCAGCTTCCAGTTCAGCCTGGCTTTCATCATACTTCTGCTTCCAGTCTGCTAGGACCTGAAGAAGAAACATAATCATTGTTAATTAGCCAAGTCCATGGTTCAAGGTTTAGATTTGAAGATTATCCACAGTTTTCTTACCTTATCAAAGTTTCTCTGCTTCTTGTCAAGGTTGGCAGCCAATGCATTTGCTCTCTCCCCATCAATCATGAGATCCTCTACTTCACCCTGCAGTCTCTGTTTGGTCTTTTCCAGTGAGGCACACTTGGAGTTCACCGCTTCAATGGATTCTTCAGCATCCTGCAGACGCTGTGCAAGCTTTTTCCTGAAGAATGTGGTATACATTTTGAAATCTTGCTAATATTTGTTATTAAATGTAGAGTACTAATGATTGTTTATTCTTTGCTGTATTTACTTGGCTTCCTCAAGCTCCTCAGTGCGCTGGATGGCATCAGTCTCATATTTGGCTCTCCACTGGGCCACTTCACTGTTGGCCTTAGACATCCCACGCTGGAGTTCAGCTTTGGCCTCCTGCTCCTCCTCATACTGCTCTCTGAGCAAATCACAGTCATGGCGGGCAGACTGAACTGCATGGGCCAGAGCATTCTTGGCCTATAAGGCAGCACATTTTGGGATTTTCAACACTCTAGTCCATCTATAAATGATCTGATAAAAAAAAAAAATGCGATTAAAAATAGAATTTGAACATTATCAAAACAATAATAATAAGTGTAACTCTACTTTGACTTCTTCCTCAATATGTCTTTTGAGATCCTCAATTTGCTGAGTAAAAGCCTGTTTTCCTCTAGTTAACTGTGAAACAAGTGCTTCTTTCTCTTCCAGTTGACGGCTAAATTCACCTTAAAAACAGGTTAGAGATATTAGCATGAAACATAATAAAGGAATCTTTTAACTCAATTTAGTTTTGAGATTTTTGACATGTGTAGCTTACTCTCTTACCATTTTCAGTTTGAAGTCTTGCTCGTTGTGCATTCATGTCGTTCAACTGGCGACTATTTTCATCACTTTTGGCCTTGATTTCACTCAGCTGGTCTTCAAGAGTGCGGCACATCTTCTCTAAATTACCCTAAAGAGATTAGACATTATATTAATTTGTTTGTAAAGATGATTTTGTACTTATTAATGATCATCTAGTGACATTACCTTTGCTTTAGCCACAGCCTCCATGTTGCTTGACAAGTCATCAATCTCCATTTTGTATTCACTCTTCTCCTTCTCCAGCTTCTGCTTGACTCGCTGGAGGTTGTCGATCTGTTCTCCGAGTTCAGCCACACTGTCTGCCTGCTTCTTTTGGAGAGCTGCAGCTGTAGCTTCATGCTGCAAGGTAGACTCTTCCAGATCACGACGCATCTTCTGGAATTCGGCTTCGCGCTTCTTGTTCATCTCAATCTGAGCAGCAGTGGCACCACCAGCTTCCTTAAGCCTCTCACTGATCTCTTCAAGTTCTCTGGAGAGATCAGCTCTCTGCTTCTCCACTTTGGCACGAGCAGATCGCTCTGCCTCAATTTCCTCTTCCAGTTCCTCGATACGGGCCTAAATGAAAAAAAAAAGACTTCTTTATTGATATTTGTAATATGGATTTTTCCAGCTATGCATCTACTTCACCATTACACATCAGAAAGATTAGGGTTAGTGTTACCTGAAGTTCTTTGATCTTCTTCTGAAGCTGTGCTCCCAAAGTCTGTTCATCCTCAATCTTGCTGAGATGTTGACTTATCTCAAAGTCCTTCCTGTTTTTAAAGTATTGTTTTGTAAAATGTGCCAAACACTTATTTTGTGTAATTGTGTAAAGTTCAAAATCTGATGGCCACTCACTTTTTGATCTTCTCATCTGATTGTTGTTTTTCATTCTCCAGGTCCATTATGGACTCATGGGCCAGTTTCAGATCACCCTCAAGCTTCCTCTTGACTCTCTCAAGGTCCATACGGAGTTTCTTCTCTTGCTCCAATGAGCCCTCAAGCTATTGTTACAGAAACTGGAGCATTACAATCTGGTATAGAGCAATACATTTGATTTCTTATTGATTCATGGTCTCATTCTTATGCCAAACATCTTACATCGTCCACTTGCTGCTCAAGCTTTGTCTTGGATTTAGTCAGAGTGTTGACTTTGTCTTCCTCTGCCTGAAGATCATCAAGAGTCTGCTGGTGTGCCTCTTGGAGGGCTTTCTTCTCTTTGGTCAGCTTAGCAAGGCTCTCATCCTGAGAGGCCATCTCCTCCGTCAGGTTTTTCACCTAAATGGAAACATTGATTACTGGTTTCATTATCAAGAGCCTGAATCACAATCTGCAGTATATATATATATAAAATACTGACTTTATTCTCTGTTGCATGTTTCTCCTTCTCCACTTTTGCCAAGGTGAGCTCCAGGTCATCAATGTCTTTCTTCAGCTCAGAGCACTCATCCTCTAGTTTTCTCTTCTTGGCTGTCAGTTCAGCATTGATTTCCTCCTCATCCTCCAGTCTCTCGTTTGTCTCTTTGAGTTTGCCCTCGAGCTGGATCTTGCTTTTGATGAGCCCTTCACATCTCTCCTCAGCATCACTGAGGTTTTCAGATTCCTGTTCATTGACATGGATATAGTTAATGACTTATGTTAATAGCTGTAGGATCCATATTGGGTAAATAAGAGCTGAAATACTCACAGAAGCTACTTGCAGTTGAAGATCGTTTTTCTCCTGAAGAAGTGACACCATTTTCTCCTCAAGCTCCTTCTTTATAGCTAATGCCTTTGTTAAATCTTCTTTCATTTTCTCAAAGTTCTCCTTCATTGATGCCATTTCTTTTTCAGTCTCTGCACTCTTCAGAAGAGGCTTGATCTTAAAGTACACCTTCATCCATGGCCAATGTTTCACATTCATGAATGAGCGGATGTTGTATTGGATGGAATAAATTGACTCCCTGTGTAAATTGTAATCAGTAAATCAGTCTTTTAATAATCACTCTGTGAGTACTAAACAGTTCTTGTATCCACCACAGTACTGTAAGTTTGTACCTCCTCTCACATCATTTTGACAAACTCTTCCTCATCGACATATCCCGGCACAAAGCCAGGGGGGGGGTGGGGGGGGGGTGGGGGGGGGGGGGGGGGGGGGGGGGGGGGGGGGGGGGGGGGGGGGGGGGGGGGGGGGGGGGGGGAGGGGGGGGGGGGGGGGGGGTGGGGGGGGGGTGGGGGGGGGGGGGGAGGGGGGGGGGGCGGGGGGGGGTGAGTCATGGTAACAGATTTGCTAGTTTCTCATCTCTCATCTCCTCAAGAGCACCCAACAGACCAGCTTTGAAGAACACCTACAAGAACATTTGGAATATATTAGTGGTGTAGTGTTGAAGAAGCCAATAAGTCCTTTTCAGCGTAGATGTGGCCTGGGATACACTATATGGACCTAATAATAATTGAGTTTGGCTGTTCCAGTAAAAATCTATTATGTTCTATACTATAGTATAGAATGGCATTTGAGAGAATTCCGTCCTTTCTTTTTTGATGTAACAGTTTGAGGAGGCATGACAGTGTCCAGTACACAAAGTGGGGTCCATATAGGAATTTTTGTATATCTGGTGTGGAATAATTTGACTGGCTAAAAAAAAAAAAAAAAAAAAAAGAAAAAAAAAAAAAAAAAAAGTGAAAAAAAAAAAAAAAAAAAAAAAAAAAAAAAAACACAAACAAACAAACAAACAAAGCCTAGACTTGAACGCCTATTCAAAAGCTTCAGGCCTTCCTTCCTCAGACTGTTGCAGGACAATTGGAAGGACTGAATTCTCTACAATGTCATTGTGTTGTAGCAGAGTCAAAAATGAGAAGCAAAGAGTTGAAATAGTTTTGTCCACATGGTGTATTTGCTGAGTAGCTCACCTTGGTGTGTCCAAATTTGTATTGGGTGTGGTCAACATCAATAGAGCCCAAGAGTTTCTCTGAAGCCTTTTTGTTGTCAATGAACTGTCCCTCAGGGATGACGCTAGCGTTTAATACTTTGTATCTAGAGGACATTTAGGGGAGAGTAGTATTCTTGTGAAATATGTTAGGAAGTGAAGATTAGGTGATACATCATCTCTAAGTAAGAAGTTACAAAAAAATGTCTTTACCTCTGCTTGAAGTCACCGTAGTGGATTCTGCTGGGGAAACCCTTCCTGCAGATTCTGATACCCTCCAGCACACCATTACACCTGAGCTGGTGGATAACCAAGAAGTTCTCCATCAGACCTGAAATGCAAATGTTCTTAAGGTTCCAGATATTTTTTTAAAAACTGTGATGCATTTGAGTCTTCAAGGATCAAGATTACCTGGAGTCTTGGTTTCATTAGGAATCAAGCAGCGCACAAAGTGAGGGTGAGTGCTCCTCAGGTTAGACATCAGCTTACCCAAGTTCTCCTGTGGAAATATTTGTAATTAATCTAATCTTTAATGGTGAAAAAATTCACAAACTTCAATAAGAGAGAGAATCTGTTTACCCTAAAAAGTGCAGACACCGTCTGGAAGGAACCACCCTTCTTCTTGCCTCCTTTCTTTCCAGCTCCCTCTGTTTTATATCAATGACAGAAGGTTTTTTTTTTTGTTAATCTTGTGTTGCTTTCCATTAACCCCTTAAATAAATCTCTATTTACATCTTGTTGAATCTAACTTATCTTGCATATATATACTTCATATTTTGAAACTCCAAAATCTGTGATCTTATAGTTTGTTGTGTTTTGATGATCTCGTTATTTTTTTAAGTTTTTGTATAAGCAGGTGTCTTGTACATAATTAAAACACAAAGGAATTGAGGAAATGCAGGTGTTTGTACCTTCTGCAACAGCGACATACAGTAAGGCCAGTACTTTGAGTGCCGACTTTTGGTAAAGTTGCACGACAGAGTCGTTCAGTGGATCCTTGTTCTTGTCCAACCAGCCACTAATGTTGTAGTCCACAGTGCCGGCGTAGTGCACCAGAGAGAAGTGGGCCTCTGCCTTACCTTTGGCAGGCTTGGGCTTTTGGAAAGCTGCACATTTTCCCAGATGCTGGTCATGCAGCTTGTTTTTGAAGCTTGTGTCTGTAGCCTTTGGGAACATGCACTCCTCTTCAAGGATGGAGAAGATGCCCATTGGCTGTTGAAGAAATATTCACATTCAAGTACAGGCACAGTGAGAATAGTTATTTTAATTTACTGAATATCCTCTTACCTTCTCAATGAGCTCAATGCAGGCAGCCAAGTCCATACCAAAGTCAATGAACTCCCATTCAATGCCTTCTTTCTTGTACTCCTCTTGCTCCAGAACAAACATTGTGTGGTTGAAGAACTGTTGCAGTTTCTCATTTGTGAAGTTAATGCAAAGTTGCTCCAAGCTGTTGAACTGATAATTCAACAGAAGAAATTATTGCAACAGACTGTTGTCTTTTATGTCTTGATTCTTTCAGAGACATTAATGACTGATACTCACATCAAAGATCTCAAATCCAGCGATGTCCAGCACACCGATGTAGAACTGTCTAGGATTCGTCGTGTTCAACATCTCATTGATACGGACGACCATCCACAAGAACATTTTCTCATAGACAGACTTACAGAGTGCAGAGACTGAATTGTTCACCTGAGAAATTCAAAGGTCATTGTAGATCATATTATTACCCTTACTTCTCACGATGACTATGTTTGAGACATTTCTCACTGTATCCATTAATAAAGTCATCACCTGTGGTACTGTCTGGCCTTTGGTCACCATCTCATTCCCGACCTTCACTCTGGGGTAACACAGAGCTTTCAGCATGTCAGCGGAGTTGATGCCCATGAGGTAGGAGATTTTATCAGCCGCTAAGGATGCAGAGTTTTATGCGTTATTGTTGCTAATTAAGTGAATGTTTATATGTTAATTTGTGCTAAAATGTTATCTTACCCTCACTGCCATCAGGTTCGGCCTGCTCTTCTCTCTGCTTCTGTTTGAACTTCATGGCCCCATGATGCATCACAGCACATGTCAGCTTGTAGATGCTGATTTTCTCATCAGCAGTGAAGCCCAGAATGTCAATGGCTGTCTGTTTTTACATAGACCAAATAAATCATATTGCTTATTGGAGTCAAAAAAGAAGGGTCTTTTATACTGTGTCATGCAGTATTCAGTTCAAGCAGGTGTTTTTCTGATGTTTTGTTTTCGCAGCAAAAATGTATGCGTCAAATAACAATAAAAATACTACTACTACTACTAATATTGCAGTTGTCCACATACATCTGTGGCAATGAACTCCTCCACATCATCGATACTCTTGACAGTGATTTCACCCTGGCTGATCATTGGATAGTCATAAGGGTTGGTGGTGATGAGCAGGGCCTCTGTAAAGAATTGATGTGCAGTATGTTGACAGTGCTCTCAAACGTAGAAATAACTGAAAAACACAATCCTGTAGATTTCTCACCGAGCAGCTCTGGCTTGTGTCCAGTCATGAGCTGGTAGAAGATGTGGTAACTCCTCTCAGCAGACAGCTGGAATGTTACCCTTGACTTTTCTAGCAGATCTTTCCAAGAAAAAAAAAGAAAAAAAAGAGGAAAAATACATTGTGTTCAATTGATTAACCCACATCTTAGACTCCAAATAAAATGTTTGGCTAAAAACTGTGTTTGACTTACAAGTTTCAATATCTGCTTTGGCCAGTTTACCAGTGGACCCAAAGTGGATCCTGATGAATTTACCCTAGATTGAAATCATTGATAAAAGCTCAACTGTTTGCCTGCTTTGAAATTGTGATTTAAAATGTATGATGTTATTAATGATGATTCATAGGTGCAACTTACAAAACGAGAGGAGTTATCGTTCCTTATAGTCTTGGCATTACCATAAGCCTCCAGCAGAGGGTTGGCTGCAATGATCTGGTCCTCCAGTGATCCCTAGATGTAATTGTAGCACAGTGGGTAGTCATGAGGTGAATCACAAACACTGTCATCAATAACATTGTCTAGAATAGGTATTCACTAACCTGCATTTTTCCAGGGCCAGACTCTGCCTTCTTTGGACCAGTCATCGCTACAGTTGCAAAGTACTGAATGACACGTTTTGTGTTCACAGTCTTTCCTGCACCAGATTCTCCACTGGAGATTTATATGAGATCATCATTTAGTCATACATCTTTTACTGATTTACAATTATAATTGAAAAGCTTCAGGTTGTGTCAGCAGAAGAATATTTACTCACGTAATCAGGACAGACTGGTTCTCACGATCTGAAATTAAACCGTGAAATGTTAACAGGATTTCTAAAATAGGTAGCACTCTACATTAACTTGAAGCTATAAAGTGTTTGTGAAGTTTTTTTTTTTTTGATTCACTGTAAGAAACTGACTGTGAAATTCACAGTAATTAACTGGCAGCAAGTGACAAGTAACTTACTGTAGAAAATAATTACATTAATTAACTGGCAGCTAGTGACAAGTAACTTACTGTAGAAGAAATAACCATATTTTCGCTGTTTTCATTTAAAGTAGAAACCATGTAACTGTAAACTAAAACTCACTAATTTGCAAGTGCAAACTCACTCGGAATTGAACACGAGTCGCCAGAGACACAATTGCACTATATGTCAGTGCGCTAACCACTAGACTATCGGTACCGACAGGTTACATTGCTGTTTAGTTATATTGGTTCAGCCCAAATAAAAAATGAAAATGAAATAAATAATGCATGTTGCACGATTTAAATATAAATATGAATTTATCAACAGTCACTTTTAACTGCTCATCATTACAACAATCTTCATTTATCATTCTTCACTTATTGCTAGATGTGTTGAAAACAATAAAATCTTGATGACCTTCTGGTCATTTTTTTATTTTTATTAAAGAATACATTTGCTTCCTGTATTCTCTATTCAAACCTAAAGTGTAATTGAATTACAGTGAGGTCAAATTAAATGCAGTCATTTGCTGGAAACCCAGCTGCCAGTGTAGGCTACTATGTTTTCCTTCTCTATCCAAGTGGCTGGGTTTCAGAAAACCCTAGTGTATGGCAGTACAGTGAAATCGCGTTCTGGGGGGTGAATTTATGATTATTATACTGAAGTTAAAATAATATGATAATAATTAAACGTTTGTATGAAGCAGTATAATGGGCTGTTTTTGTACAGGTAAAATAACTGGAATCGAAAGACACCAGTAGCCAAACACATTCAAGTTACAAATAGTCGCGCCCGCTGTCTTGTGAAAACTAAGCTGGATATAAATAATATCCATTATTTTTTACAGCACATTGTTGGTTACTGTAATTTTCTACAGTACATAATTGCTTGTGTTTTCTACAATACATTGGTAATTACTGTGATCTTCTAAAGTACACAATTGCTTGTTGTGTTTTCAATACATCGGAAGTTACTGTGATTTTCTACAAGACATTGCTGGTTACTGTGACACTCACAGTACTTCTTACATGACTGCAATTTTGACTGAAACTACGGTATTCTACTGTCAACGGCTCCTCTCCGTAAGGTCAAGTTTACAATTTCCTCGTGCACCAACCATTACATTTCCTGTAGATTTCCAGCATGAATTTCTGTAACAGTATTTTATTATATTTAATGGCTATATCCTAACTTAAACATTTCAATATTTATTCATATAATGCATATCGAAAGAAGGTAACTTTTTATACAATAAGGCAATGAGGTTTTTATGAAGCCCTTACGATTTGAACATTAATTTGAACGGTACCACTCATTTTCCTCAGCTTAAAAACCTCATTAAGTATCGTTTTTAAGACGTTGTTAACCTAAGTTAAAACGTCTTCGTCTTTCATATATAATAGGATTTGGATTTAGCTTTTCTTGAACTCTGTCAAACAGCAATTTTGTAGACAATGTATTTATACACTACTTCAACACTAGTTTAGTATAAAAACACATATTTTTTTTCATTGTCTTTTTAGTGTTATTTGTGAGACTGACTGGAATCCCCTTACCAGTGAGCTGAACTGGTAAGCATTGTACAAGTTGAGCCAAATTTGGATTAAATGCGGGCTTCAATCCATTGTCTTTTTGCCTATCTGTATCCAGCCACACATTGCTCGACACTGGGAGCCATTTGTATGTATTGTACAGTGGGCGCAGCACATCCAGCGTAGTGTGCAATGCAGATATTCGTCCATTTTTACAATGTTGCGTGGGGGGGTTTTTGTCTCCTATTCCAGGAATAATTATGATTTACTTTGACATAGATCATCATCCAGGCTGGCGGAACGCTCACGTGGGTGGGGTGGACTTGTTACACACGGCACAGAAGGCTCACGAGTGGGGGGGCATCAATGCGCCATGTCTCCTCACATTTTGTCAACTGGGGAGGAGACACCTTGGGGAAGCTTTCAACTGTCTCGTGTTACTGTGACAATAGCCGTAATAACATTGTTGAGACTTTTTTGTATACACCGATCTTCTTTTAACACTATTTAAGTGAATACATTAACAATCTCTGAAGACTCGCACGTTTTTAACCTCCATTTCCTCATGCAAGTATTTTTTTTTTTTATCTATGATACTTACTTTCCCACAGTGAGTTTTGACAGTAGCTTTGCCACCCTCTTTACTAAGAAGAGTACCCTTGAGGTACATCTCCTCTGGCTCTGTCACGAAGAACGCCGTTTTGGCATCAAAGGGGGTGTTCTGAGCCTCGATTCTCTCTCTTTCCGGCTTCCGGAGGTAAATGGCCGCAGGGCCGAAACACTCCATTTCACCATCTCCCATGATTGTACTTCACTGTGGAGTAGAACTGACATCACCATGCTGATATACTTAATTAGATTCGCTTTTTGAACTTAACTCTCCTAATACATTCCAATCTGTGAAACCTCCAAAGAGATCATATTGTCACCATCAGTTGGCAAGTTATTTACCTTGTATTATGCTCAGATAGAAATGGCAGCTGTCAAGTTAAGGATTCTGAAAAAAAAATAATAAATGACTATATACTAAATACTAATATATATAAATATATAATGATAGATAGAGATAGATAGAGTGACTCACCGACTTTTGATGGGCAACTGTGCTGCATTCAGAGGCTGCCATTTATATAGTATCTTTACTGAACACTCAGCTGAACTGTCCAGCTGGATTTGGTCATGTTATTCTACATGGTGTATGATGATGCATCTCAGTCCTAGTGGAAAATAGCAACATGTTTTTTTTTGTTTGTTTTTGGTTTGCTGGAGCATGTGATATTTTAATTATTCTCATGGTTTACATCAACAGAACAGCCTTTCTATACTTAAATTCATGATGTTGATATGTTTTAATTTTAAAGCAATAAATTAATCAGACATTTGGAAAATACACTTATATGGTATAGAAATTTTACTCCAGCAGTTTTAAAAAAAAGTTTTAGATTTTTTATGTTATGTGTCTCTTCTTTTTAATGTAGGCTTTCTTGTTGTGTGTATTTATTTACAATGTTTAATTTGATGTCACTGAGGTCTTATTTCAATCATGCATCTTATTTTAATCTTGGCAAAGAGGAGGAACTTGGTTCAGCTGTGAAGAAGCAGCAGCTGTCACTGCTATTTAATTTTAGAGGTGACAGCAAGACTGGCACAATGTGATGACTAAAAGTTTTTACTTTTGATAAAAGGTAATATACAGCTTATGTTTTGGGCAACTATCTGTTACATAACGATTGATATTGCTAAATCACATGATGTAATTTACCATTCTTTCCTTTGTTTTACCAGATACATTCTTGTGTTCAGCAAGTTCCAACATTTGTTTTTGGACATTTAGAATCCATATTATTTCCTCTTTTAATTCCCAAAGATGCCTGTAAACGAGTCCGTTCCCAATGAAAAAAAAACAAAATATATATATATATATATATCTACTGTGCAGACCCTTTTAAATTGCAATTAAACCTCAGCTCAGTGATCACGCACTGCACAATAGCGATCTTCTTTCCAATTGTCATATCAAAAATGACTCTCAAAAGTTAAACAGCTTGTTCATCTAGGGACGATTTGTGGCGAATCATAAATATAGCACAGTGAGAGCTCATGTTTGAATTATGAAGTTTAGGTTACTCATCCAGGTCACGGTGAAGACTTAGCTGACCTTTTGAAATAAATTAATAAATTAAAAAAAAGTAATACAAAATGTTTATGATTTGCTCTAGACTCTCTAGATTTATGTTTATATGTTAACATTTATTAGCTGCTGCAGTATACTATTGTAGTAGATTGTTATTAACTGACTTTGTGTTAGAGTCACAAGCCTGAGAATTTTGCTTGATTTAAATATAAATTTACAGACAACAGTCAACATGTGGTGTAGTACTTATTCATCTTTGGGCCAAATGGTTCTGAGTATGGTGAGTTACATTTCCAGATGCATTTCTATATGAATATGGTACTGTTTGTAATCACACCACATCTGTCCTAAGTGCATGAAGTCAAATATGAAGAGTCAAACCACAAAATACTTTACTTGCCTTGAATGTAGTTTTTGCATTGTTGATCCAGGATGTAGGGAAGTATTTTAGTACAATTGTGAAAGACTGTCTTCATGAAAGTAATATAGTCAAGTCAGAATACAAGCAACTAAAAAAATGTTTTGGTAGGCTATGAAAGTTGTAGAGCAGACAATTGTCAGGAGCAGTGTCCATTCTGACAGCAAATTTTGATTTAGTTTCAGTCAAAAGATTTATAGTGAGAAATAGTAGAAATAAGAAATAGAGATAATCCCTGGTTTAATGACTCCATATCTTCACTTATATATAAAAAGAGATATTGCATGGGCTAAAGCAAAGAAAACTAATAATTATATGGACTGGATTAATTACAGAACAATAAGAAATAATTGTACAAAATTAGTAAAAAGCTCTAAATGTGATTATTATTTAAATATGATAAATGAGAATATTAATGATACGTCTCATTTTTGGAAACTAATCAAATAAGTTTCTGGTCAAAAAACCTCTACCAATCTACATGATTATTTTAAATTAAATAAGAGTATAATTAAAGATAGAGAGAATATAGTAAATGCTTTTAATAGCCACTTTATTTCTGCTGGAGTAACCCACGACTATAGTAATTTAAGGGAACAAGAAAACGTCTCTGTTACGTATGGTAACCCTCGTTCCCTGAAGGAGGGAATGGAGACGTCACGTCGGATGACCGACGAAATTGGGATCTCGCTTAGCGGGACCAATCTACTTCGATTGTAAACTAAACGAGCCAATTCACATTGGCATGCGATAATTGGATCCAGCTGCTGCTCGTCACGGCACGAGCATAAGTAGTCAGCAGGTGCAACGCATATTCAGGTTTTTGCTGAGGAGTAGTAGCCCGAGCCGGTAACCTGCCCTGTCCGCTCAGTGTGGTACAGGATCTTAACGATTGGACGTGACGTCTCCGTTACCTCCTTCATGGAACGAGGGTTACCATACGTAACCGAGACGTTCCCTTTCAGTCGGTCACTCCTGACGTCACGTCGGATGACCGACGTAATTGGGATCCTACCAAAAGGCCACAGCTACTGCCCCTTCCAGTGTCCTGTGGTAGCCACCTGCGCCCCTATTTTTTGGCGTAGGCCAGGGCTTCTTCACAAGAGGACCAGCTACTGCTGTTATGGCACTACCCAATGAGTAAGACTGTATAACACTGGGAAAACGTACCCGTTCCACTTGGAACAGGGGCGTTACGGAAGCTCGAACTTTCCCGAAGGAGGTTTCGGAAGCAATACCCATATGGACATCCCTTAGGTGCATATGGAAGAATGGAGGTGATTGAACTCTCTTGAAATGGCAGAAGTCTGCCGGGGGGAACACGGGCTCTGAGGCTATACCGTGTACTTTACACATATGAGATCCACTTAGTTCTTATGGAACCCAGCCTTCTAACGGTTCTCGAGGATTCAATGAGTGAAGATCTGGTGCCGGACGCTCTGCCACGTCTGGCTGCCGAAGGGACGGAGGAACTCAACAGGGTCTACGATATGGACTCTCTGAAGGAACGTTTCCTCGTCTAAGCAGAAACCAGGATACGTTTGGATATTCTTTCATACAAAGTCACTCTTTATGATGCCCTCCTGTGCGCGCTGCAGTCCAATCCAAGTCCTGACTATGCTGCAGCACAAAGAGTTTTATATCCATTTTAAGGGGGCGGGATTCATTCAGTAGAGGTGGAGACAATCTAAACAAAGGATGCAAATGCAATACAGGAATCAGCCCGTTACCGGATTTTCTCCAGCCCTGATCTCATCAGCATATCAGTGTCATTCAAATGCATAGGTGCTGATCCAATCAGTATAACTACTCAAAGACTGGGCCAGAGGCACCAAGAGCCATTACAAACAAAAGGTGACATTCTCAGTAATTTGGTTAATTTGACTAACAATAAGAAAAACCGGAACAGACAGGAACCTCTTGCTACAAACTTTGCTTAAGACAATCATTTGTCTGATGTCATTTACCTTAAATGCTAAATACAATGTAATTCACCTTAGTTTTTCATGTGATGCTATGTCAGAACAATAGGATCAGCATATTTTAAACAGATTCTTAAATTTGTAATCCAACAGACTCTCTTTGAGTGTTTCTGCAAGCCGCCCCGAAGCCGGGGCCCCTCTCAGTTCTCCTACCCCTTTTTTGGTGCTTCTACCTGTTTGAGGTGAGAACACAGGAAGATACCGGCTCCACACGAAGGCTATAGAATCTAGCGAACGTGTTGTGGGTCGCCCAGCCCGCAGCTCTACAGGTATCTGCCTGCGAGGCGCCATGAGCCAGCGCCCATGAGGATGCAACACTTCTAGTTGAGTGGGCTCGCAACCTGAACGGGCAGGGCACAACCTGTGCCTAATACGGCAGGGTGATGGCATCCATTATCCAGTGGGACATCCTCTGCTTTGAGACGGCATTCCCCATCTGCCGGCCTCCGTAACAGACAAAGAGCTGGTCTGAGCTCTGGTCTTTGCGTCCGGTCAATGTAGCACCTTAAGGCTCGGACGGGACAAAGCAAAGCTAGGGGTTGGTCTGCCTCCTCCGGGGGCAGTGCTTGGAGGTTCACCACCTGATCCCTGAAGGGAGTAGCGGGAACCTTGGGCACGTAGCCGGGCCGGGGCCTCAGGGTTACCTGGGAATCAGCCGGCCCGAACTCTAGGCACAAATCGTTGACCGAAAATGTGTGCAGGTCCCCTACCTCTTGATGGAGGCCAATGCTAGCATGAGCAAAGTCTTCATTGAAAGGAACTTCAGCTCAACCGCCTGCAAAAAGGCTCAAATGGGCCTGCTGTAGTGCCGTGAGCACCAGAGTCAGGTCCCATGAGGGAATAGAAGGGGGCCGTGGAGGATTTAACCTTCTCTCCCCCTTAAGACCCTTACTACCATGTCATGCTTCCCCAACGACCTCCTTCTACGGGGTCGTGGTTAGCAGCGATTGCAACAACAAACTTTAAGGGTGGAGGGAGACAGCCTTCGCTCCAACCCTTTGCTGCAAAGAGGACAGCACAACTCCGATCGGGCATCTTCGGGGGTCTTCTAAATCAGTCCGCAGGCGAGAAGGAACACCCGCAACGACAGGTTCCACTTCAAGCGAGGCGCTCTCCAGTGATGGCTAGTCAACAAACACAAATCATGGGGGCAGTGCCACGCAGAACCTCTCTGCGTCCTGTTGCGCAGGTGACCCAAGGACATGAAAGTTTTTCAGAGGCTGGTACGTCGGGTGCCAGGTGTGCCGCAGTCTCTGAGTCGTACATCCCTTCCTCAGAGGAGCGTGTGCCCCCAGATGGGCTGTTTCTGCGAGGATCAGTAGGCCCTGGGAACAGGCCACGGACAGCCTAGGCCACCACAGGGCCTTGCCCACACACACACCCCCTGACCTTGCATGCACAGCAACTTGCCAGAAACTCAATGGGGGAAACGCATACCTGCGAAGGCCCCGCGGCCAGCTGTGTGCCGTGCTTCCGTGCTGAGTTTCCGCGCGTCGGTTCAGGCGAAGACAACTGGCAGTGGAGTTTTCTGGAGGAGGTAACCGGTTTACCTGAGCTCTCTGAAATGTCCCCTAACCAGTGGACCGTCTGGGAATGGAGTCTGCCAATTCTCCCCGGAGTGCCTCATTGCGGAGGCAAAAAAAAAAAAAAAGCGCGTGCGGCCCGACGTTAGGAGCGCACCAGAATGTGTCAGCCACACCACACACAGTCAGCATGCAGTCGGGCCGCCAGAGAGGGACACCACAGGCGCAGTTGCGATAAGCTACAGGACGCAGACCACCTTGTCGGTTTGATTACGCAACGGTCGCGGCTCGTAAGGCGGACTATACATGCTTGCCTCGTCGCATCTTGAGACGGCCCCGGCAATGTGACACGGCCATCAACTCGAGCACGACAGTGCAAGTGGGGCCCCGTCCAACCCTGACACTGGCAACGGGGCGCCTTTGGTATCGTGCCCCCCCATGGCCGTGGTTGAGGCATCCGTGCAACACGAATGCCTGGAGACCTGCTCCAGAGCACTCCTGCCCAGAAGGAACGCAAGGCTGACCTGGTGAAGGTTTTGGCGCGGCCGGTGTAACTGGACCCGAGGTGCCTGCATTGCCATTGGTGCCCCTCTGTACGTCCGGCCATTGAGCCAGTGCTGCTGGTCTCATTTGGAGCAGCCCCAGCGGCGTGACTGCAGCCGTAGCTGCCATATGCCCCAGGAGCCTCTAAAAAAGTTTCAGTGGGA
>JADLZN010010305.1:0-14818 GCA_018155175.1 Sinocyclocheilus anophthalmus
TCCTTTGTATTCATCAAAGAGCACAGTGCTCTTATTACAGGGACCCCAAATCCCTCTGGAGCAACCTGGAGTAAAGAGCCTTGCTCAAGGACACACTGGTTGTGACGGCTGCGAAGATTGAACCAGCAGCCTTCTGCTTTACCATTTCAGTGGTTTATGAAGGTATTTTTGGTGCAAAACAACTGAGCATCTGTGACAGTGGAATTTGTAGTTGTAGAGAATAGCCACACATGTGTATCATTAATCTGAAGTCACAGACAAAAGTTGCAAACATGTAGATATTTTTTTCTCTCCCACAAAAACAACACAACAGTTACACGTTCTTGAATCCCTCACTGCAGGTGCACAAATCCTAGTCTACGAATCACAAATCAGAAACTCATACGTTCACATTTTTTGCTACTATTGCTGCAGTGAATATTGTGCAAAACACATTCACACACCTGCATCAAGAAATGTGAAGTCACGGACGAATTTTGTACATCCTCAAATCAGTTTGTGAATTCTTGCAATTAGATTTGCACGCTTGTAGAAGGTTTTCTTACATATATATTTTTTCCTTGGATGCTTTTTCACTAGCACAACACAAGTGCCTAACTACAAGGCGTGAACTGCTGCTCCGATCTCAAACACTGATTTTTTTTTTTTTTTTTTTTTTGTTCGGTCCTTGCAAATGACAAGTTTCACGCTCTCTCCCTTATGCCCCGCCTATCTGTGTGATAAATGGTGCAAAAGTGATTTGTGCATCTGTAGAGGCAACGGCGCGCACTGTTCAGAGAGCAGAGAATTTCAGCCAATCAGAAGAGCTCATTTGGGCTCCTGAAACACGCCCCCTAGTTTTAGCCACAACCCCGAAAAAATCGCGAGCTGCGAGCATCTTGACAACGACAAGTATCAAAAAAGGTACGTGGCAATTTTTCCTTTCTGAAATCATTTGTTTATAGCTAAAATACAGCTACGTTGGTAAACAGTGTTTCTTAATTAGGTTAGCAAATCTTATTTCACGAAAAGTAAGATAACGGTAGCCTACCTGCACTGTTAAATTTGCTATTCAATCGTCTCGTATTAAATTACACTGTCTAACGATTTATTCCTTGTATTCTGTTATACTTTACCTTATAGAAAACTAAAGGTAAAATAAAGGTAATTTACAGCAGGCAATCTATAGTAGGTAAAAACAAGGATTGCTCAAGGAATGAAAATGAGATACCTAAGTAATTAGTAATCTACCCACCCTGAGCGTTTAATTACTATGCAAATTGAACCTACTATAGATTGCTGCTGTAAATTACCTTTAGTTTACTATAGTAGTCTATCCCAATAAAAATTACTATTCACCAAAGAAAAAAAAATGGTACCCTTGGTTTTAACTTACTCGCCTGCGAAGATGCACTCTGATCTGTCATTTTTCTATAAGGTAAGCATAACAGAATACAAGGAATAAATCTTTATATTAGACAGTGTAATTTAATACGAAACGATTGAATAGCAAACTTAACAGTGCAGGTAGGCTAACGTTAGCTTAGGTTTCGTGAAATAAGATTTGCTAATTTAACTAAGAAACACTGGTTACCACTTGCTGTTTTAAGCTATAACCAAATGATTTCAGAAAGAAAAAATAGCCAGTACCTTTTCTGATGCTTGTCGCTGTCAAGATGCTCGCAGCTCGCGATTTTTCGGTGTTGTGGCTAAAACTAGGGGGCGTGTTTCGGGTGCCCAAATGAGCTCTTCTGATTGGCTGCAATTCTCTGCTCTCTGAACAGTGCGCCGTTGCCTCTACAGATGCACAAATCACTTTTGCACCATTTATCACAGATAGGCGGTGCATAAGGGAGAGAGCGGGAAACTTGTCATTTGCAAGCGAAAAAGTGTTTGAGACTCGTAGCAGCAGATTCACGCCGTTTTAGTTATGCACTTGTGTTTGTGCTAGAAAAAGCATCCAGGAAAAAACTATCTATGTAAGAAACTTCTACAGCGTGGCAAATCTAATTGCAAAATTTCACTAAACTATTTGCGGAGTCACAAAATTCGTCTTGTGAATTCACATTTTTGATTGCAGGTTGTGTTAATGTGTTTTGCACCATATTCACTGCATCAATAGTAGCAAAACTTGTGAGCGTACGTGTTTCTTGATTTGTGATTCGTAGACTAGGGTTTGTGCACCTGCAGTGAAGGATTCAATAACGTGTAACTGTTGTGTTGTGTTTGTGGGAGAGAAAAACATATCTACAAGTTTGCAACTTTTGTCTGCGAGTTCAAATTTACTGATACACGTGTGGCTATTCTCTACAACTACAAATTCCACTGTCACGCTCACTCAGTTGTTTTGCACAAAAAATACCTTCATAATTTTAGCCCACTACAAAAGTAATGAAGCTACAAAAAAAAAATTGCATTTAATTGTAAACATATGAAATGAAATTGGCAAGAAATAGAAAGGTGGACACGGTGGTCAGCTGCAGAACTGTCTCAGCTGTGTTGAGATGGCAATAGGATGTGGGCTTCACTGCCTGTAAATACATGTTTGTTAGAACAAAAATTTTGAATATAGTTTTGTTTCATGTGTTGTTGACTTGTATACGTATGTATTTATTGTGATGAATACTTTTATTAATTTTTTGCTCATTTATTCATGTATTCTGTTGTTATCAGTAAATAAAACAATTATTTCATTAACTTATGCATTAATTCGTTGCTTGACTGAAAATTGAGATGTATTCACCTTGGCAGCATTTGTCTAGTGTGTATTTATGCATAGCTATGGCATATGAAAAAAAAATTACATTTAGCTTGTTTTACTAAAACATATAGTTTTCTGTACACATACACACACACATATATACAGTATATATATATATAATTTATTATTGGTCAGCATTTATCATAATGTGTGTAAGTGTTGGAGTGAGCTAGCAATGCAATATATTCTGGGGTAATCTTATTTTTTAAGTAATAATACTTACATTTTTTGAGTGTAAAATTAACAGTCTTCTCCAAAGACAAGATCTTTGAGCAGCTGCTTGACGTCTCCTTTGTGCAAGCATTGCGAACATTTGGCACAGTCTTGAGGAAACTGCACTAGCTCGGGTTATAGTCACTGATGCTGTGAGCTGTTACTGCACCTGTTGCTCACATCTTTTTCTTTTCTTTTTTTATTGCACAACTTATTGCATACAAGCTCAGGGATAGATGGTTGTATCTTTAACAATGAACAATCATAATGACCAAAAAATAAAGATATATTAAGATATAATATCTGGGTTTGCGTACATCATATTATGAGATTATATATACAGAAAAAAAGCACAATGTCATGGGTTATGCTACTGTGAGGAGCACGGAGTGAGGAATGAGGAGACGCAGATTCAAATGCAAACTTAAAGTCTTTAATAATGTCCAAGGAAACAGGAAAACACACGTAGCAAGGGTAGACATATACAATTCCAGACAAGGGAGAACTGAACGTGTTACTAAATAGGGTAGATAACGAGGGGCAGATAGGTGATGGGGATAACTAATAACAAGAAACAGGTGATTACTAATACTGGGAAAAGGAACGGAAAGGACCAAATAAGGACAAACCAGAACTAAACAGGAAAAAACACATTACATTACTCCCCGGGGGCTGGGCGCCCTGGAGGCTGTTGCAAGACAGGGACATGGGAAGGCCTCCAGGGCGGATCAGGGAGCTCCGGCGGCGAAGCAGGCAGACTAGGAGTCCATGGCGGAGTAGGGAACTCAGGAGGCCATGGCGGTGCATGCAGTTCAGGAGGCCATGGCGAAACAGGCAGACTAGGAAGCAATGGCGGAGCAGAGAGTTCGGGGAGCCATGGCGGAACAGGGAACTCAGGACGCCATGGCCGGACGGCCTCCGTGGCCTTGGCCTTGCCACTCGGCCCGGCCACTACGGATGGGCCCATACTACCCCCCCCAAATCCTTGGGGAGAATACCGTCTTTCGAGGCCCTCTGTAAGCCTAACTCGGGAACAGTAGCCCTCCCTGGGCTTGACTTGGGGACTGGAGCTCTCCTTGGGCTGGACATAGGAACTAGAGCCCTTTCTGTGCTACACTCGGGGATTGGAGCCTTCTCTGGGGCTGAACTTGGGGACTGGAGCCCTCTCTGGGCTAAACTCGGGAACAGGAGCCCTCCGTTGGCTAGACTCTGGGACAGGAGCCCTCACTGGGCTAAAGGCTAAACTTGGGGACAGGAGCCCTCACTGGGCTAAACTCGGGGACAAGAAACCTCTGTGGGCTAAACTCGGGAACTGGAGCCCTCCGTAGGCTATACTCGGGAACAGGAGCCCTCCGTGGGCTAAACTTGGGAACAGGAGCCCTCCGTGGGCTATACTCGGGAACTGGAGCGCTTATGAGGAGCTGGCACTGGAGGGTGCTCTGGAGGAGCAGGCACAGCAAGGCACTTTCGAGGAGCTAGCACTGGAGCGAGCTCTGGGGTTGGAGCCGACACTGGAGTGAGCTCTGAGGCTGGAGCCGACACTGGAGTGAGCTCCGGGGCTGGAGCCGAAACTGGAGCGAGCTCTGGGGCTGGAGCCGACTCTGGAGTGAGCTCTGGGGCTGGAGCCAACCACCTTCTCCTCCTTAGATTCCCTTTTAGGTTCGGGGTGAAAGGCGTGGTTGGCGGACTTGACAATGGAGCGACCGTCGGGCTTGACTTCGGAACGACAGGCTTGAGAATGCCATGGCCGGCGGGCTTGAGCGAGCAGCGGCCTGCGGGCTGGAGTGAGCGGCGACTGCCATTCCGCGGGGGGAAAAACCAGGAAAATAAAAGACTTTTCAAAAAACAAACATGGGGAGAAAGGGCGCCGCTTACTGTCTTGGTCTGGAATTCTGTCACGGGTTATGCTACTGTGAGGAGCACGGAGCGAGGAACGAGGAGACGCAGATTCAAATGCAAACTTAAAGTCTTTAATAATGTCCAAGGAAACAGGAAAACACATGTAGCAAGGGGTGAACATGAACACGGGAGAACAGAACGGGCTTGAACTCAAATAGGGCAGATAACGAGGGGCAGACAGGTGATGAGGATAACTAATAACAAGGAACAGGTGATTACTAATAATGGGAAAAGGAACTGAAAGGACCAAATAAGGACAAACAGGAACTAAACAGGAACATACACGTGACACACAATGGCTATGTTTACATGCAACCAAATAATCCTTTTGTAATCGGATTGACGGCTCAATCAGACTGAAAAACCTTCATGTAAACACCTTAATCGATCCGATTGAGCCCGATCAGAATGAAATTTCGATCGGATTGAAGGGGGTGGTTTATTCCTTTTCTAATACGATTGAGAGTGCATGTAAACACTAGATTGGATTGAACCCTGAAACTGAAGGACTGCGCATGTGCAATGACGCAGAAATGGCATCATGACCAGGGCGTACTTACCATTAGGCAAAGGTAGGTGACCGCCTTGGGCCCCCAAAAGCCAAGGGCCCCCTAAAATGTTTTTCATATAGGATATGCGCATTAAGCGCTGACACGCGAACGGTTGCTGTTTACGGTGTTTATTAGCCACGACAACCGTCCGAGTCAGTGGCGCCTGCAGGTGTACGGCTGCACTGTGCGTACCATGAGCGCTCAGACTGACCTGAGATTTGCCCCGCAAACATTTCAGCAGCTATCATAGGCCTGTGTGTGTCCCGTATTTCTGTCTACTGAGCCCATGCCATTAATTATGAATTGATCAGTATTTTGCATGCCAAAGTCAATTTCTGCATAGAAATATTACGCAAAATAGAAGCAGAAAATCGTGCTAGATGCACTTTCATGAGATCGGGTTAGCCTACAACAATTAATTTGTTGGCTATTTTACAAATCGCAAATTATAATCAGGCCTTCCATCAATTATGGTGATGAAAAAAATGACTCGGCATCTCCTAATTGGATGTGCCTTTAGAGAGAAATGCAGGGATTACATAATGAAAGAGTTTATTTTATTAGGAGTCTATTTTCGATTTGAATTATTTCATTTTAAAGTAGTAATTTAAAGCATTCTATATATTTTTATCATGTCTGAGTTTAGGTACATCATTGTGAAGCGCTCCTGTTCAAGCCCTAGATGGCCAGAAAGCGTTTGTTTTCTTTTTTATAAAAGCACAACGTTTTGTTGATATTGTGAGTGCACACAAATAAAACTAGACCCTTTACAGTTTAGAATGATGTATTACTCTTACCTTTATGAGCAAAAATGACTGCGTATTTTAAGTTGTTTCCACTGTTAGAAAAAAATGCAAGTGATCGTGCTGGCGCCTCCATGTCCTGCAGAGCGCGCTTCAGCTTCCACTCTCCGCACAAACTGTTGGATATAGCGCACATTTATCTAGGTTAAACGTTTAAACTAACATTGTGATATGCCTGAACTGTTTTATATATAGATTTTATTTTAAGCAAGTCTTGATGATTTGAGAAGGCTAAATTGATCAAACATAGGCTATAGCTTGTTTTCCCTGTCTGCTGCCGCTGACCGTTACTTAAAAAATAAATTAAAACGTACATTTATCGAACAAAAATACTCCAAATGTTTTTCTAAATTTACTTTATAACAAACGTATGACTTATAATCATTTTTCTTACATACAAACCGGAACTATTTACTAGCGAAACAGTAGTAAAAGCTTTTTTTTTGGGAAAGGAAAAAAGACAGGCTCGGTCCTATAATTTGAGGCCCGTGCAGGGCTTTTAATCCACCTCATCCAACCTGTTTTGTTTTCATCTGGGAGCATGCTCTTGATATATGTATTTTAGGTGTGTAAATGTATAATTGCCTTTTCATTATTTTTTCAGTTTTATTTAAATTTGTAGTTAAAACAAATAAAAATAAATGTATTTTAAAGTTTAGAATTAGACAGCCTTTGCACACAGGCTTACGCTGGTAACTTATCAGTGGACTTTCCTCGTCAATATAGGCTATATACACTTTTCTCATTCTATATTTCTGACTTTTCAAAAGCGCCTCCTACTGGCAGAGAATGAATGTGCATTTTCAATAAGCCTGTTGTTTTTGTTCAGACCAATGTGAAAATCCACTCACGTAACCCAGTTTTGAATTAATATAATAATTTATACTTCTGAATCACCCCTGGTTTAAATGCTCAGTTGTGAGGTTTATTATTTTATAATTTTTGATTTTGTGAAAACCTGTATCTCAACTGTAATCAGTTGCTATTTTGTGGTCTACAACATGAAAGAAAGCCATTATAGCATGTACATGAAAAATGTAGAGACACTGGACACAGATATGGGGCAGCATTGTGCAGCAGCAAGTATCACAACAAAAAAGGAACCTCAATGTTGATCTAGGTAAATGTGTGCAAATGTTAGGGCCCCATTCCTATATTTTGCCTGGGGCCCCCAATTCACTAAATCCGCCCCTGATAATGACGTATGATGCATGGAACGAGCGGTTCTTCTTTTTGAATAAAGTGTTGTATAAATGTGTGTCCTGTCATTATAAAACTGTCCTTTCACTCTGCAACTGTGAAGTGGAGCAGGACAACCTCCCACCAGTCCTTGTTTTGGATTCTCATCCACAGGCAACCCGATTTGGGCACGAGGAGGGGTATTTTTTCTGTGTGATAAATATGAGCAGCACGGCACAGCGGTTTATGTATATTTATCCATAAATGGATAGATATTAATTCTGCTGTTAAAAATAAATAAAGAAACCGTGTAGGAGAGTGTTTTTTTAAATGCAAACAGTGAGGAACTCCATATTTGTGAAGTGTGCGCATGTAAAAAATAAATCTATTCCGATTTGAAGCTTGTGACATATAACACATCAACCCGATCACTTTATTTAACGTTCATGTAAACACTACATTCAGATTCATCAATCGGAATGAATTCAGTCCGATTGAACCAAAAATTGTGCATCTAAACATAGCCAGTGACAAGGTTAAATATATTTGAAAGATCATAACATTCATATAATCATGATGCATCAAAAAATGGCATTTTTGTTGTATTTGTTATTTATAAGCCTGAGGGATGAAACGAGAGTTAAATTCAAAAAGAAAACAAAGGTCATTTAAGCCGGTTTTGCTTGTGGATGAAACATTTTGCACATAAAATAAAGAAATTAACAACATATTCAAGAGATAATGATTTTGGGTTTTCGTAATAAAAAATATATATCTTTAACTCTGCCACGACTTCCTGCAATGCCAACGACACCAGCCCCACTCTAAATTAACTATAAACAGCACATATTAACCTCGCATCAGACGCATCATTACACCATCAGCAGAAATTCAATGTACCTGGATAGGAATGGAAACGGAAAAGGAAGTACCAGGGAGAGAGAGAACCCCAAGTGAGCAGGAACGTACCCCCCGCCGTCAAAATAAAGGTCCTAAAATAGTACGGCTGCTACCGCGCCTCCAAAACCTCAGCATTTCACCTATAACAGGATCCTCCCTCTGTAATGACTGCATATCCACAGCCAAACCCGGCAGCACAGTGACTGCTGCTTGAGAACCCACTCCTGTTACACCAGCCTGCCTTACCATGGCTGGAAGGGTGGTCCCAGGCAGTAATGGTTCCAGCTCACCCTGACTAGAGGGACCCTGCCGGGAGAGAGCATCCGCATTCCGGTTGCTCCTTCTGGAGCGATACCTCAACTCAAAATCAAAGGCAGCCAGTTGCGCAGCCCACCGCTGCTCCGTGGCACTGAGCTTAGCAGTATTCAGGTGGCTGAGGGGATTGTTATCAGTGAAGACGATGCACCTCTGCCCCAACAGATATTCTCTGAACTTCTCAGTCATAGCCCACTTGAGCGCCAGAAATTCCAACTTCATCGAGCTGTAGTTTGACATGTTGCGCTCAGTGGGCCTAAGACTGCGGCTAGCATAAGCTATAGGCCGCACCTTCCCTCCCTGTTCCTGGGACAAAACTGCTCCCAATCCACCATGGCTAGCATCTACCTCCAGGATAAAGGGAAGGGAGAAGTCCGCATAAGCCAATACAGGGGCCAACGTGAGCCTACTCTTCAACTCCTCGAAGCTCCCCTGACACTGCTCTGTCCATGCCGCCCCAAAACTCGACTCTGCTCGAGCCCTGGGCTTACGACCTGCAAACTCAGCTACAAGCCGGTGCAGAGGAGCCGCCAACTTGGCAAAACCCTCTACAAACTGCCTATAATAACTGGCAAACCCCAGGAATGAACGGAGCTCTGCCACCCCCGTTGGGCGCTGCCATTGCCTCCCTGCCTCTATCGTGCTTGGATCTGTCGACACCCCTTTGGCAGAAATCACGTGTCCCAGATAACTTACCTCTTGCTGGAAAAACACACATTTGGTTAATTTAGCCTTCAACCCCTCCCGCTCCAGCCGACTCAAAACCACCTCTAACCGCTCCAGGTGTTGTGTCACAGAGGAGGAAAACACTACTATATCGTCCAAATACAGAAGAAGGCACTGACACTGCTGGTCCCCAAACAACCTCTCCATCAACCTCTGGAAGGTGCTTGGGGCATTGCAGAGCCCGAATGGCATACGATTCCATTCAAAGAGACCGAAGGGTGTACAAAAAGTGGTCTTGTGTTTATCCCCCTCTGTGACAGGAACCTGATTGTACCCACTGGCGAGGTCCATGGTGGAAAACCACCGGGCCCCCGTCGGGGAGTCCAAAGTTTCCTCGATCCGCGGCAGAGGGAAAGCATCCCTTCGAGTTTTTGCGTTCAGCGGGCGGTAATTTACAGACATACGCAACGTGCCATCCTTCTTTTTGGCCAACACGATGGGGGAGGCGTAAGGACTACAGCTCTCTCTAATAATGTTTGTTTCCAGCAACTGGTTTATGTGTGTTTTTACCACATCGTACTCAGACGGCGGTATCCGCCGGTACTGTTGTCGAACTGGGACGGAGTCCGTCAAAGGGATGTCATGAGACAGAAGTTGAGTACATCCCAACTCGCCTTCATGCGCCGAGAAGACCATATGAAACCTTAACAACAGAGACCTTACCTGCTCCTGTTCGGTCTCTGTTAACGCCGACAAATCAAGACAAGATTTGTTCCTGCATTGGAGTGAGAACAGTAGGAAGCTGAAGATTTACCGCTGCAGAAACAGATTTAATTTCTGAGACTCAGGGGGCATAGTCACAATAAATACACTGTGCAACGTGCCCAAGACAGCTTTCCGAAAAAGCATTACGTTAGTCTTACCTACGTTAATGACAGGTACATAAACCGTGCCTCGAGTCACTCGCGTTAATGCAGGTGATGCTAAAAGACCTGCAGGCAACCCGGTTTCTGGTGGTTCAAAAAGCACGGTTTCCCCAGCAAATTGCCTGGAGCAAGTAGCAGCCACTACTTTCATTGTGCCACCCGGAACACAACACGCACTGCGACCCCGCAATCGCACCTTGCATATCCGGCTATCTGTAGGGACAGCACTTATCTGTCGACAATGTTGTAATGCTTGAAACACTGGCTTAGAAGCCCCTAACACTGAAGGTGCATCAAATAGGGCGGTACCATGCTGCCCAAAGAGCTCCTGATAGCACCGGCTCAACACATTCATCCCCAAAATACCAGGGACTTGGATACCGGTGCCACCAGGAGGATCCCTTACAACCAGCACACCACATCCTGGAATCATCCGAACGCAAAGCTCAACGTCCAACTCAAGAAAGCCAACATACGGTATCAACGACCCATTGGCTGCACGGAGCTGCAACCACTGACATGCCCTGAGACGATCCTGGCCCCATGGTGCAAACTGTTCTAAAAAATAACTTTCCATCATTGTAGACACCATGGAGCCAGTATCGATCAAACAGGGCACCTGCACCCCTCCCATACAAAAAACGAGGTGAGGACATGATGCCATTAAATGCGGCAAGGGACCTAGCATCATTGAGTCACTATCTTTCCCTACCGAACTGTGACTCTGCAGTTCGGCGGGACCTAGTTTTCCGTCGGCTGGGAAAAATTCTGTCGAGCCCTCATCATAGAAGGTGACTCACGCCGAACTAGGGAGGAAGGAGAAATACTGCGTTCTCCATCACATTCACAGGCAAAATGACCATTTTGGCGAACAATTGGCGAGCCAATTGTTTCAGTTCCCGGCGGAGCGTGCTATCGGTAACATACTCGACAAACTGATCGCGCAATACAATTTCAGCATTAAGAATAGCATTCGGTGATTGCTGTTTAACCTTCTCCAGGAGAGTCAAGGCCAGGGAAAATTCTAACAGCGATTCCCCATCTTGCTGCCTCCTGGAGAAAAAAGCTTCTTGGAGTGCTACATATGATTGGGAGCAACCATACAATTCACGTAAAATCACAATAATTTTATCTGGATCACCCTGTTCCCCACTGGGACGGTGTCTAATCTCTTCACGCGCTTCACCTTCCAAATGGTCGAAGAGAAAAAATGCTTTATCAGCCCTAGACAAATAACGAGCCCTTGCCTCAGCCTCCTCCACCCACTCATCAATACCAGTGCCGGATTTACCACTAAATATTGGACACCGTCTGTCCCTGGGCACAAAAACAAACCGGTCCGGCACAGCAGCATCAATCTGGGCTGGCTGGGGAGGGTCAGGCATTACTGCAGAGGCAACAACAGGCACAGTACTTGGACCAGGTAACTCACCTAGCACCCGCTCATGACGCAACTGGTCATTGTCGGCTCGCAACTGTGCCACTACTTCTCGCAACTCCTGCATCTCTTCCTCCATACTTGTCATAGTTACACTCACCCCAAAACTAGAAGGGCCACAGATGGAGGAATACAACTTGTCCCAAAGGTCGAAATGCACGCTGCTGTTTTGCTCTGAGGAAAAAAAGAAAACACAACCAACATCAAAACACAACTTCACCCACGTCTTACTTAATCTCTGCCTTACCAGGTAAACCCTGCCGGCTATGCCAAAATGTGGCAATAATCAAGTGGAAGGAAATATTAATATAATTAGATTTATCCGACTACGCCACCCTGGTGGGAGGCCAGGGAAATAACTCCCAATAAAAGGACACACAGGTAAATTTCACCAATTGAAGGTAACGAGACAAGGGAGACGCGAGTATCGATACAAGAAATACACTTTATTATAAAATATCAAATAAAATTCTCACGAAACACGCCCACAGTGGTAGGAATAGCTTCCGGGGCCAGGATTAATGGGAACAAGGCAGGCCGGCCGCAACTCCGGAGGTAGTCCAAAACCCACCTCAGTTCACAGCAAATCAGATACCACACACACCCGTCCTAGGGAAGTTATATCAAAGCACCCACAGCACACCGTGAAACACCACCGAATAACGCAGCTAGCCTTCCCCGTTCCACACAGTCCTCACTGGCCCCTAGAAAGAGAAACATTTATAACAAAATTCAAACGGAAATCATATGAAATATTATAAGTAAAGACAAACACTAAATAATAATTTTTACAGACACTGTGTTGTAGCAGCTTTGACACTCAGGCCTCCAGATGACACACGTACAAAACATACAAATAACCAGCACCTAAATAGCACTAGAATACTGAATCCATGAATAAAGAAACACTTTACAGTAAATACATAACCAGAAAAATAAAACAAATTAATACTACAAATATAGCTACAAAATAAAGCAACCCAAATACAAAAGAAACAAAATAGCCGCCAAACTAATCAAACAAATATAGCAACAAATTACTCTGTTGACAAAGGAAATTAAACTAATAGAAAACCCGGCGGACACAATGCCCAGAAGTTAACGTTACAGCCCCCAGCGACTCACGGAGCCGCAAACCCGTTAACCACACAGATGACCGTATGCGACACGATCAAATAAAACAAAAAAATAGCCCTGAGCAAAACAGCAGCGTTGTCGTCGCAAGAAGTCCTTGCTAGAAACAGGGCTTGAAAATCTTGATCTTTCCCCTTTACCTTTAAACAAGAGTACGAGAATTAATCTAAATTTACAAATCCCCAAATGTGAAAAACAGTAGAGGCATACTCACGAGTTATGTTGAACCAACACTAGACGCACAGCTGTATGGCTACTCACTACCGGTGCCGCAACTCAGTCTACCAGCCAGCATTCACCCACCTGCCCTTGTCACTAGCACCGAGCACAACAACCAGTAAATACCCCCACTAAGGTGGTCATACAAATTCAACACCAACCATACCTGCAAGCGAACTCTGCCACGACTTCCCACAACGCCAACGACACCAGCCCCACTCTAAATTAAACTATAAACAGCACATATTAACCTCGCAACAGACGCATCATTACACCATCAGCAGAAACTCAACGTACCTGGATAGGAATGGGAACGGAAGAGGAAGTACCAGGGAGAGAGAGAACACCAAGTCAGCAGGAACGTACCCCCCCGTCAAAATAAAGGTCCTAAAATAGTACGGCTGCTACCACCTCATTGGTCTGCCAATCATACCCCAACCAACCAATCAGAGGAAATAACTTATCCTGCCACAAGTGGATGAGTAATTCACTCATTGATTTGCTTAATACAAGCCTCCTTTGAGATCGTTTTGACAGACATGTTTATTGTGTATTATTTTCAATGTGTTTTTTGCTAAGTTTAGTGTGTCAAAATAGAAGCGCAGCCGTAATTCGCGTGCAGTGTATCTGGTTGCCATGACAACCTCACGCGCTTCCTGCTGCTGCTCTGTGTAATCAGAGTGTGAATTTTTACACTGTAAAAAAAATCTGTTAAATTTACGGTAAAATACCGGCAGCTATGGTTGCCAGAACTTTACCATGAAAAATATGGTAGCAACATTTTAGGTTTTACAGAACTGTTTAAATTTACAGTGAAAAACTGCATTTCATTAACTGATACCATGTTAATATGCAAAACTTTGAGTTTACTCATTTTATTTGCAGAAACCGACTGCACTTAATTTGGCCAATTGGCATTTGTTTATAAACTAATATTTATAATGTTTAAGTAACGCAAGCATATTGGTCTTAAGAACATTTTGTTTAAGACCATGAAGAAAACCCTACTGATTTATGCAAAGTCATTAAAAGCATCAATTCAACTCAAATCTCTTGCAGATAACAGCAGCACACATTCATGAGTGATTGAAATTATTGAAGAGATTCACGCTGCATCAGTAACTACAGTTACTGCCTTTAAATAAAACAACAAGCAGCATAACATCAGTGTTTCTCTATCCGTCCTTTACTTAAACACAGGCTCTGCTCTCCAGCACAATGGTGACCCACAAAACACAACAGGAAGTTGACTGTTAGGTTTTACAGTATTTTGCTGTTTTCTTTTCTTGATTTTACGGTGAAATACCGGCAGCTGTGGTTGCCAGTAATCTACTGTTATTTTACAGTTTGCATTCGTAAATTAAATTAACAGTATATTTCTGTTAAAAATACATTTCAGTGTTTTTTTTTTCATCTCACACATTTAACCCCTTTAATCCCACAGCAAAATCCTCAGTTTTAAAGAGCACTTACATGTGTCCACGCTACAGAGTGTTGAAGTGACACTGAAGCGGTGATGAAGTTAATGAGATAATTAAATGAGGATTGAGCATTAGTGATGAACACCTGTTAACAAGCAGAATCACTGAAGGAAAGAGAAACAAGAGCAGAGAAACACAACTTACAGCCAAAGCCAAAGATGAAATCAACTGAAAATAAAACACATTAAATTTATCAAGATCTCAGCAGAGGAGGATTAAACAGCTCCACAAACAGCATCACCAGCTTCTTATTACTAACCAGTGTGACATATGTGTACAAAAGCTCTTATTGAGATTTTAGGTGTTGTACTTTAATTTGAAGTCACCATAATGGCGATTGGTGTTTGCTTTAGT
>JADLZN010010306.1:0-23330 GCA_018155175.1 Sinocyclocheilus anophthalmus
TGTTTTTAATGAAGTTCCAAACGCAGGTTCGAGAGAAGCCTAATTATTCAGTCCTGTCAATCATCATTACTAGCCTATATAAGCAGCACTCATTGCACCATCCAAGCATCAGCTCTGGATGGGCAGGTGAACTCGTGAATCAGCTGTTTAAACTCTCATTCTGACAGCACCCATTGCTACTGCAATTCATCTGACAATGATCGGAGGTGAGCATTTCTCTCTCCAGACTTCTGTTCTGATGAAGAAACAAACTCTTCTACATTTTGGATGGCCTGAGGGTGGGTACATTTTCAGCAAATTTAAATTTTTTTGGGGTGAACTATTCTTTTAAACAGGCTTTTTAAGCAAAACTGAAACAGCAAAACAATAATTAAAATGCAAAACAACTCTTGAAACAACAAAGACAGAAAATTGTACAGTTCAAAAATAGCAAACCATTTTTTGCCAAACAATAAGTGTAATCAATAAATTGTATTAAATTACAACATATGAAACAACTTTCCCCATTTAGGAACTTCTGACAACTAGCCTAAATCTCCTCCAATACTGCAAATCATGTGATTTGTCTAAAACAATGAGCATTGAGTGTATTCAGTGTATTCAAGCATTTTAACTGACAGAACAATCAGGTTTTTTTTTTTTTAAGACTAGTAAATATGAACAGTTTTGAAGTATTTTGGTTGTTTTTGAGAGTGAAGTTTCACTGAAAAAACAAACCCTTTTTCTTTTAGGTTCTCGGTAAGACTCAAGCTTTTTACACTGACCTGACATGGATGTCTGCTGGGCTGATTTGAGATGTGAAAGGCATGGAAAGACATTAGTCAGAGCTGCAGTCTGCTGTCAGAATTCTTCCTTAGGCCGTCAGCTTCTCCCTATAAGATCATCCTATAGGATCTAGCCTTCTCTGATGTTTTCAATGTCAGTCAGATTTAATTAAGCTTAAGGAAGAGGTTAAATTGCTTTGAAAGAGATAGAGGGCCTACTGTTTTATAGAATAGAATAGAATAGCTTATTTGAGTTTTATAGTGTCTGTATGATTAAGACTAAACCAGTGTTTCTAGAGTTGTCTTTCAATCCCACTCTCTCCAACCTGGTAACATGCAATCTCACCTCTCTGAGAACAATCCATCGGTAATCAATTGAGCTCCAGCTATGACATGCGTGTGGGAGAGCATTTTATCCGTTGATTCCATAAGCAGATGACTCGACTAACATTCCGCACGTGTTTGCTCAAGTTTGATTAGAGTGGACGCAATTTGCAATAACGATTGAACGCGAGCAGTCTGGCTGCGTGAGCGCGCATAAAACGAATGAATTATGTATGCGCGAGACAAAACAAATGTGTCAAATGTCATATTACCCTGGATAATTTCCCACTGGCTGAAAAGCAGCATTTTAAACCGAGAAAAGGCCGTAAGCGTGTAAGCCACAGAGTTGCAGAAAAATGCATGAATCATATTCAAGTCTGCTAATGACCAAACTTGCAACCGATCATCATATTATTATGTGATTAGATTACTTTTTAAATAATTAATGGTAGCTTCACAATATCAAAGGGTAGGTCGACCACATATAGCCTACTATAAAAATAAAAGAATACAACCTCAATAGAGTGAAAGTATACGAGTATGAGAGTATTTACAAGGATATTGACCCGCTGTGTGTTCCAATAAATAGTTCAACTTTTATTTGTTAGTTACTGGTTGCTGCGGGTGCCTGTAACCTTTGTTAACGCCGTCCCCACAGTTTCACAAGATCAACGTCCAGTCTCTGACCGTTTATAATTTCGCAAATAATAAACGTGCTTTCTAACTAGACGTCTGGACGCTGACAGCGTCACCGTGGTAACAACCCTCAATTACCCATGATTGGCCGACCCGTGGGAATATTTAAATTCCCCCTGTGCGCTGATTGGCTGGTGGGCGGTCGGTGGAGCCGTGAGAGTCCGCACCGTTCCGGGTTATTGTCAGTCTCGGCAGCCCGGCGCAGGGGTGAGGTGCAGTGCTTGTAAGCGTGTAACAGAGACGCGGAATACAGACAAATTATTTAATTGAAGTTAATGAATTCTTCCTCGATATTAACATGAACAAAAGCTGCAACCTTTGGAGTCCTTCAGAGGAATAATTAAACGGACGTCGGAGTTGAAATCGCGACGGAAGGTTTCCGTGCAAGGGGATGAAGAGAATCGCTGGAAGTGAACGGTGATTTCTCTTCTCCAGGATATTCAATTCCTGCACCTGCTCTCCTGTTAAAGGAATATCGCCTTAAACACAACCAGGGCTTTCTAGTATATGCCGAGGATAAAACATTCCTCTTGATTGTATACGCATTATTTAATCAAATCACACGCCTGTGCAATTTTGATAAATTCACAGAAAGCCATATTGCTCCATTGATTTTATTTTGATGAATATCGTGCAGCCCTACTTGGGAACTCTGGCATCACCTTTGACATTCACCAAATTCCAAATATATGGAATAATAGGTACAAAATAAGCACTTACGAAGCCATGACTAATCTAATCATCAGTATATACTATTATAATATATGTTTGATTCCAGAGGAGATGTGTAATGTGTAACGACACTGCTAGAGTCTAGTGGAACGGACTAGTCAGTCTACTCATTTCAGTCTGTACCTGCTTTCTGTGCTTGCCCAATGGCAACGCTAATGCCAGCCACAGTGACAGGAAGAGTCGTGACTCCGGCGGACGAAACCACAGCAGGAACGGAGACGACAGGAGGTGGTTTGGTCAGAGTCACCTGAGCGTTATGACCCTGCTGAGCCTGAATGGGTCCAGGGGCTGGGACACGTGTCTGAATGAAAAGGCATATAAAGAGTTAATGTGCATTCAAGTGTATGTGAAAGGGTTAATCTGGGTGTGTATGTATGTGCTTACCAGTCTGGTCACCTGTAAGTTGGTGACGGTATTTCCAGCAAGCACAGCTCCTGCTCTGGGCGTAGCGACTGCAGCTATCTGAGGGTTGGACGTAGCTGCCGGTGTGGTGTTAACCTGCTGCGGTTGCTGAGTAGACGAAGCCTGCTGACCTTGAGCTGCAGCTACCGCCGCCGCAACCTGCTGATGGGCCATCTGCAGCTTCTGCTTCTTCAACAACTCCTGGAGAGAACATAGAGATAAGCAGATATTTACAAATGACTACTAATCACTATATTTTTCAAACTCCCCGAGATTTGCGCTGACTTTCTGCATTGAAGCGGTACGTTTATTACGATTCAGGTGGTTTAACTGAATGTTTTCTGTAGGTGTGACTGGCTCGTAGGTAACTGCTCATTAAACCTATGATCAAGCTATTCTGACAACAACAACACTTCAGACAGAGGTTTCTTTCATTCTCTTGTCTAATGATTTATGTAAAGCCCTCATGCATGAAATAGCTTTTATCTCTCTAAAGAACAACAGACTAATGGCTTTATTGAGAAAGCTTTTTCTTTGTTTTTGGCCACTTTTCAAAATAAAATGAAAGTGATTTTTTAGCTGCTGAAACATTTAAGGTCACCTATTATGCAAAATTCAAGTTTACATGTTGTTTGAACATAAATGTATGTTGGAAGCGTGTATACACATCCATCCTATAATTATAAAATCCTTGTTTTGTTAAATCCCCATAAATCAAAAGTATCGGTTTGCGGAACCAGACAGTCACAAATCTGTAATAATTGACATCGTAACTTTACAAGCCCCACCACACCTGTGTACGACCGCTGTATTAGGAGCGGAGACCCCACCCTGATGAGCCACACACAATCTGCCAGTTTTATCCGTTACCACGCTAAAGTTACTGTCGTTTTTATTAAAGCTAAGAATTTTCGTTCAGAGCAGTGAGTGCTTTTCCGTTTTATTTTTATTGTCTCTGTCTCATATTACAGCGTAGACAGTCAGAATAGATTACTATATAGCCTATTACGCTGCTATCATTACAACCGATCTACTGCGATTTCTTTCCCAGCTGTTTTACCTGTCACAAGACACATAATCTTACTGTTTTTGTAACTTACGTGTGTTTTAACAAACTTGTGTGTATTTCACAGTTTAAGCTCGATAAGACATGAAAGACAACTTAATTTAGTACTCACATGCCATGTGACAGCCATTTTCTGTGCATGTGCTTCGGATGTGTGAGCTCAGAAAATCGTATATCAGAAGTTTAAACGGTATGCTTTAAAACACACAATTCAGCGCGGTAGACATTATAATCAACAACCAAACAGATGTTGTTTGACCAGTATCTGAGGTAACAAGCTTAAAGCACAGGGGGGGGGGGGGACCTATTCGAAAGGCGGGGACAGCAGCTATTGCATTTAAAAGATACATGCACGAAAACAGCGTGTTTCTGCTTCCACTCAAAATAGGCATTTTCAAAATCATGTAATAAATGATCTGTGAGGTATTTTGAGCTGAAACTTCACAGACACATTCTGGGGACTAATGTAATGACTAATGACTAACCTAATGTTAACATTAACATGTATGTATAAAGTCAATATGTAACTTTTTTATGATGGACGATACAATATGCTGAGAGTAGGGTGGCTGATGGCAGATATAAAGCTGATATACATGGCATTACACTCCAATGCTACTGCAATTTCATTTATTTAGATAGATTTATTAGATTGGAAATATTTCAAAATCTAATCAATAAAAATAATTTGATGAAAAAATAAACCTATAAAATACCATTTATAATTTTTTTATACACAATTTATACTTTTGACACTTCAAATCATTTTATATCATTTTTCACAAATACAGAAATAGTTAAAAACATGACTAAAGGAACTAAACACTGTAAGCAACAGTGAAATCAGTCACCTCGTAAATCTAAATCCAATGTTGGAAACATAAGGGCTAACGCTGGAAATGTCAAAAAACAACATGGAGCACGGGTTGAGAAACACATTGAGCAATACTGTAACTGCATTTAGACATCCTTCACCATATTAATACCTTAGTATAGATAAGCAAAAGCAAAACAAATATGGGATCCTCCATACTAATAGTGTGTGTACCTGCTGTGGCTTTCCTACTGCTTTGATCTGTGGAGATGCAGCCTGTGGTGGTTGTTGCTGCTGCTGCAACTGTTGTCTGAGTTGTAATTGTTGGAATTGAGCTGGCGTAAGTGGTTTACCCTGAGACAACTGCATCCCGGGAGCTAGAGAAGCAAAAATAATGGATTAAGAATACAATGATGGGAGATTATCCAGCTAGATATGATTACACAAAAACAATGCGGAAGTGTGACTCTCTGAATCGATTTTGCCACCAGAGAACCCAAAACACGCATGGCTTCTCTAAGGATGGCATTTGGTCTACCTGGAGCCACCAGCGTGCGTGTTTGGGACTGACCAGGAGTCAGATTAGTGGACACTACAGCTGATGCGGTCACTGGGGTAACGGCTCTAACGCTCTGACCCGTCGCAATGGCAACAACCTCCGCTGGGGCCGCTGTTGCAGGCACAGTTCTCTGCTGAGTGTGAACCACCTGAGCCGTGGCAGTTCCTGCCGTCTGTTTGAGGAAACAAATATTTAACACACATAAACAGGACAGAATGGTACAAATCAGTTGAAAAGCAATTTCACAACAAAATAACAGATCAAACTGAATATATTTTGTATTCTACACTTTCAATGTGGACTTCATGTCACACTGCAGGCACTGCTGTGACTAATCAAATCAGCTGCTAATCTATATATCTGTGTAAGATCAGAACTCACAGGTATGACAGGAGATGCCAGACGTTTGTTCGCCTGGAACTGACCAGGAAGAACTCCAGGCACAGTGTTTACAATCACATTTCCACTTACTGTAGCTGTTGCTGAAGTTAAAACAGAAACATACATAGATCAGCACTTATATAAACAGCACTCACAACTGGATCAACAAGTACAGGTAAACGTTGTGTAATGTGATAATACCTGGCTGGATGCTTGTGCCCACTGCAGCGGTCTTGATAGCTCCAGTCTTGAGAATCAACAATACCCAAATAAGATCAACAACATATAGCCTTATACATTTACAATATAATACACCACTGTTTAAAAATGTGGGGTCAGTAAGATTTTTTC
This sequence comes from Sinocyclocheilus anophthalmus, assembly GCA_018155175.1. Lineage (NCBI taxonomy): Eukaryota > Metazoa > Chordata > Actinopteri > Cypriniformes > Cyprinidae > Sinocyclocheilus > Sinocyclocheilus anophthalmus. The sequence continues at coordinate 6,090 of JADLZN010010306.1, forward strand.
TACTGAAATTAATACTTTAATGTGTATTAAACACTAGTTTAATACACATTAAACTGATCAAAAGTGACAAAAAAGACATTTACAATGTTACAAAAGACTTTGTCAATAGGACTCCTGCTTCGTGTTCTGCTCCTTTGCTCAACTATGCATCAAAGATCCTGAACTAAAACATCACGTTTACATTAAAAAAATCAACACCCCCACTGTTTCAACATTTATAATGATAAGAAGTTTCTTAAAATCACTTATTAGTTTTGGTTTCATGGACAGACTGAGCCTGGATAAATGGCTTCGAAAAATTTCGCTTTCACATCACAGCACATCCCATTGTTATATAAATATCTATACACATGTAATTGTAATATACCCTCAAACTAGATTTATTTCCCATTATTAGTGTTTTACTGTATTTTTTATCAAATAAACAGTCTTAGTAAGTGTAAGAGACAAAAATCTTCCTGAACCCAAACTTTGGAACAGTTGTGCAAACATGAATAATATAAGTGTAATACAGAAATGAGTTAGACCTTCATCTTGGGTAATGTAGAGCTAAATACAGGTGTACGTAAGGAGTCTAACCAGTACAGCGGTGTTGGGGACTGCTGCTGCTCCGGGTTGGTTGGGCTGGGCCACTCCCGCTGCCTGTGCGGCCGCTGCAGTGGCCTGTGGCTGGGCAGCAGCTCCCTGAGGTTGGGCGGCTCCTGTAGTCTGTTGCTGGGCTAACTGCTGAGCCTTCTGCTGTTCGGCTAGTGCCTATGGCAGCAGAGGATAGAGGAAAAGAGAGAAGCGTTCAATATAATAAATAAAAATGCACAAAAAAAAAAAAAAAAAAAAAAAAAAAACACTTTTTATTTATTATACTTATTTTACTTATATCTCACCTTCTTCTCTTTAGCGATTCTCTCAGCTCTCTGAGAGGCGACCTGGATAGGAGGCAGAGGCTTGTCGTAGCTAATCCCGCTATAAATCATGGGATCAAGAATCAAGAAAGAATGAATGAGATGCTGTTTAACCTCAAATGAATATCAAATGTGACTAAAGATGTACAATATATTAAAGATTGTATCAGCCAGAATTAGATTTTTTTTTTAATGATAAATTTCCAAGCTAGCTAATATTGGAAGCACAGGGCTGTACGTTAACCTTTTTTGCACATAGCACTGGTGCTACAAAGGTTGAAAGTTTTGTAGCACAGGCCAAAAAAGTTGTAGCACAAGTATAAAACATCTGTTATCATATCTGAAAACAAACACAAGTAATGGAGTTCATCACTTAAACACGCATTGATGTTCCATACAGAGCACAAAAAAAAAAAAACCATCACAAAAATTGTTTTAGACAAACGATCTGTTATGTACAGCACAAATTTTTCTTTATTGCTCAAAGGTAAGAGTGCGAAAAAAACCCCTCCTACACACCTCAAACAAAATATAAAATAACAAAACTGCAGACTTTACCAAGTGGGCGAAGATAGAAAACCTTGTCATATTTATCTTTGTTATGGACCCTTTTCAACAAGACTGTGTGACTCTTTTCAACGTTCATCAGCTCATACATCCTCCAAATTTTTCACAGTGTTTTTTTTTGTTTTTTAAATGTAGTCATTTATCACCTATATTTTTGTTATATGCAAAAAAAATAGTTAACGCTAATGGGAGGGTTTTTCTAATTCAGTGTCTATGGGAGTGATGGTAAATTTGACTTTGTTCTCTCTTCTGACTGTCATTGTCAGTCTCTCTCTCTTTTTTATTTAGTTTGAAAGTCATGAAAACATTATCGGGGAGTTTTTCTTTTGCTATTTGAGCAAAGGGGAATGCAAAAAAATATATTTGTTGTACTCTCCCATTCACTGATCTTCAAGTTAACCCAACTATGACGACATCCGCTGCTGAGAAACCCGGAAATGTGAAAAAGGTCTCTTAAAAATACTATCATCATTTGGTAACCCATATTCTTCAAAATATCATTTTTTTTGTTCACAAGAAAGAAATGAATATAGGTTTGGGACAATGTGAGTGAGCAAATAGTGACAGAAATTAAATTTTTGGGTGAACTATTCCTTTAATGACAAGCGGCACCATGTCCCTTTAAGAGGGACAGTATCCAAACGCATGCGTTTCTCTCTCAATGGTTAACTTTCATTTTAGACAACCAAAATGTAAACCTTGTGTGTTTTTGACAGTATTAGCGCAATCAGACACAAAAGATAACTTAGTCCAGTAATCAGGCTTTTTAGTGTGCACGTGCCAGCTTTATGTTATGCTATAAACGCTGTCAAACATCACTGAATAGATGTTTAAGTCCGATGCAAATAATGTCCTTTTGTGAAGTTAGAACTGCAGCTGATAGAATGTGCGCTGTAGCACGATACTACGATGTTTCTTCAAAAGCAGATCGTGGAGGCATTTTAATCGTCCACGATCAAAAATTGTCGTATCGCACACCCATAATTACCAAGTATAATCCATGTCACACACACACACACACCCACACACACACACACACACAAGCACAACGAAATCACTTCACACTATTAAGCGGCTGTGTTATGAACATGCAAAACTGTATCGCACGCGTACTACAGTGGTTAATTTGTTCATCGCACAGACCGTTTTTTTCGTAGCATGTGCGACATATATGTCGCACTGTACAACCCTGAAGCAGATCACTTTTTTGTCACAGAGCTTTTTTGTAAAAGCAAAGTAACATGTCAAGAGTCAATACCTCTCAGCCAGCACAGAGGCATGCTTAGGATTCTTCTGGAATGGGTTCATGCCCAGTCTAGAAACAAAAACACCAAAAATTATTTTTTGCATTAATGAAAGCATTCTGGCAGAATGTAAACGCAATGTTTGTGTGTTGGACACTGCCTGCACATACAGTGGTCTTATTGGTGGGCTCCTCTTGCTAGCAATGATTTTCATCAGCTCAAAGCGGTTGTTGAACAGCTGGATCTGGGTGGCGTTGTCATCCTGTGTGTAGATCTGACACGTGCGCAGAGGACGACTATTCTTGGACTGCACAAAAAAGGAAGTGTTACCAAGGAAACAGCTAATAATATGTGCTGAATTATTATTATTTTTTAAATACCTTATAAATGCTCTTGGTCTTGTTCTTCTTAGGGTTAGCTTCATATATTAACTGTAGGACAGTTTGTATAATTACGTCAAGGAAAATGTTGAAAAATAAATAAATAAATAAAAGAATTCACAACCACATGATCCTGGTACAATCACTCACTTTGCCCTCCTCTCTGGGTATGATGACATTCTCATAGCGGTTACGGCATTGTTTTGGCGAGCGGTAAATTCTGCTACAGGAGTTGACCACGTCGCTCACCAGGTCCCAGTTAGGAGTGTGTGCTGGAGACACGATGGTCAGGTTCAAAGGAAGTTCCAGTAACTGCTTCACAGCCTGTGAACAGAAAAAAAGGCAGAATTACAACCTTAGCTTATCCATTTAACACACAACTGTGCGGTTAAACATAGGCAGTGATAATGCAATAACGTGATGGATCAAGTACCTGTAGCAGGGCCCAATCCTCACTGATGAGCCACTCAGGGTTGTCCTGCCCAGCCTCCATGGCTGGTTTGAGCAGTGAGGGCAGCGGTTTGGCAAAGGGAGCCTGTTGCTTCAGAGAGAAGTTCTTCTTCTGGTCTTTACCCTCCCTCCTTACTTTGAGAAGACTGGCCTTATCAAAGAGAGAGCGTGGAGGAATCACTGATTCTCCATGGCCCTTCTTTTTCTTACGTCCCAGAGCTGACAAGAGGGGGGGAGAGAGAGAAAAAGAGAGAATTTAGCATGTATTTAAGCACAGTAAGATCAGACTGAAAGCGTTTCTTGAGCAGTCTTACCTGACGGGTCCATGTGTCTCTTGCGCTCTTTGCGGACATAGACTGGGGGCAGTTTGGATTCGGGCATAGGCGCAGTGTCATACATGAGGCAGATTACAGAGTCAATGTAGATATCGTTATCATCCTGTGGAGGAGTTGGGGGAGTCCACAGCTACAGAAAAGAGCAATAGTAAGAGTTATGAACCAATTTTCATACATTTTAAAATAAATACAGGGGTGACTCTCACCAAACTCATCAATAATTTTACCCCAGAATAAAAATAAACACATTAAATAAAAATGTATTTAGCTTTATTTAGTTACCCTTTGGAATTGGAACATTATTTTTGATAATAAGCACATTTTCATCTTAATTTATCTCATTACATTCATTCATTATGCAAAAAAAATTTACTCCACTTTTTTGGAGTAAAATGTGATATAGACATGTTTTTGGGAGATTCAACCAAAATTCTTCCTTTAATTCTCTTCAGGAATGTGCAGTCTTAAACTTACTGGCATTATTTCTGTTTGTCCATTCTCATTCTCGAACACATACTCCTGTAAAGTGGAAGGGAACAGGGTATCAAATCTACACAACAGATCTGACATCACTTCCTACCGAAAAGAACATTAGAATATTAGAATATATTTGTACCATGTTGTATGCATCCTCTCTGGTATATGTGAACAGATCCTCCTCATCTTCTAGGATCATTTGCTCCGTTTTCTCTACCTTTAGTTTCTGTTGCTGCTGCTGCTCCCAGCCTCTCTTAGCAGCTTCTATGCGCTCCTGCAATTCACACAAACATTGACAATTAAACATTCTGTATTATTTACATGGCGGTCATAACATGTATTGTAATATGTAAAAATGTTTCATACCTTTATAACCTGTTCATCTTCACTGCTGTGCAAGTACTCCAGATAGTGCAGTGCGTATCTCTCAATAGGAGTCAGCTAGACAAAACACCACAAATTGTGGTCAGAACCACTTTTTTTATTCAGAAGATTTTTTTTTTATTATTGAGCAAGGAGAAATTGTTCAAAAAGTGACCAAGACATTTATAATGTTCCATATTTTTATATTTCCAAATAAATGCTGCTCTTTTGAACTTTTTATTCATTGAAGAATCCTGAAAAAAAAGTATTACATCTTCCACAAAAATATTAAGCAGCACAATGTTTTCAACACTGATAATAATGATTAGGAGCTGTACTGGTTTCTTTCAAAAACCGCAGTGTATAAAGTTAAATGACCAGAATTTGCATGTTAAATACCGTAACACAAAACCAAAAGTTTATGGTTGCATGGTATAAAAAGCACATACGAGAACAATTACATTTTCAAGTAGTCATGGATGTTTACAGAGCAGAGGTCACCTTTTTTTAATTCCAATGTGAGATGGACTTTTGTTTGTCTTTTTTATTATTATTTTTTGCTGTATTGTTGGTTACGGTGTTATTTCTGTTTCAAAATCCAGCAATAAATAACACTTTAATATCTAAAGAGTGGTCATGTGATTTTATACATTAGTAATGTTGAATTGAATAAATGCATAATAATCGCCATAATCATAAAACCGTGATTATTCCTCAGACAATAACCGTACCAACAAAATCTATAATCATTGCATCCCAAGTCAAAGCATGAAGTCATATTATTTGGCATTAGCGAAGCTGCAGGTTCACAATACATGAATTACACTTATGTGAGCAAGGCGGACAGTAACTAAGTACATTTACATGAGTACTGTACTTAAGTACACTTTTTTGAGTATCTGTACTTTACTTGAATATAATTTTTTCTGGAAACTTATTACTTTAACTTCACTACATCTGAAAGACAAATATCGTACTTTTCACTCCACTACATTTCTATCAACGTCCTCGAAGTAGAAAGTCATTAGCAGCTTTAAAAGTCAGTGGGTGATTTTTTTCTTCTCTAAAACGCGACTTTCATTTTTTCAGACAGTTTATCAGTAATCACTCTTATAGGGCTATATGAAGTGATTTTCTAGCATTTTTTGAACACTGACCAGTTGTAAATGTGATATTTATTTACAACAATTAAATAATAAGAAGTTCATATTGTGGTATATATTAGACACAATATTGTCTGATTTTGCAAAATTGTGTAAACGAAAATATTATATATAAAGCCACAGAAGAACTGTTGTGCGTCTCCTAATAAAACAAAAGGTGTTGGACTTGAAGCAGCACTGCACAGACCGTTCTGTGTGTGACATTGAAGTACAGCGAGAGCGATTAGACAGCTTTTTATCATTTTTGTTTTGATGTCAATTAAGTCTTGCTGTTTTGCTTTTTTTGTTGCTGTTGTAAAGTTATACAGCTGCTTTTGTGTTGCTGGGTTTTAAAGCAGGTTCGATTTTGTTTCTTCTTTATCACTCTGTATTTAGAGGATTTCACTGTCCACTCAGTTCAAATGTGGATGAATGGCTACACATATGTGTGCACACACTGTCAGGAGCTGTGTGAGATACGACCATCCCTTTTGTGGGGTAGGTAGGGTGTTCATATTATTATTATTTTATCTTTTTCCCATAGTTTTTTAACCATTCTAAAACTCGTTATTCAAATATACTACACGCTTCAGTGTATTTCAGCAGTGTAATGTATTCTAATGTTTTCTTCACAAGTATGCAAGTAGTAACGTACAACAATAAACATAAAAAAGGAACTTTTACTTTGGGTACTTTAAAGTACTTTTAAAAGCCAGTACTTCTGTACTTTTACTTAAGTAAAAATCTGTCTTAACATTTATTTGTAATGGAGTGATATTTGACCAGCAGTATCTGTAACTTTCACTTAAGTAATGGAGTTGTGTACTTTGTCCGCCTCTGCATATATATATAACGTAAATGCTGCAAATCATTTTTTCTTATGCTTGAAACGCGATTTAAACCTTTACAAAGCTTCTCTTGCGCATACAAATGTAATGTACGCTTGCAGTCTTATGTACACTTCCACAAATATTACCCAGCGTATGCAAACCTTTTGGACTTCATTTTACCTTCAAAATTGCCTGTTGTATTCCTCAACTGTAAGTCACTTTTGATAAAAGCGTCTGCAAAATGACTAAATGTAAATATTCAGGAAGCATTCTGCTCATATGCTGATTTGGTGCTAATATGTAACATTTCTTATTATTATCAATGTAAAATCACGTCATGCTGCTTAATATTTTTGTGAAAACAGTGAAACATTTTTTTCAGGATTCTTTGATGAATAGAAAGTTCAAAAGAACAGCATTAATCTGAAATATGATTCTTGTGTAACATTATACATTTTTACTGTCACTTTTGATCAACTTAAAGCATCCTTGATGAATAAAAGTAATAATTTATATATCTATATTTTTTTTTGTACTGGCCCCAAACAGTAGTCTATATACTGTATATAAAATTTATTTGTATTATATGATGTACAAAATTTAAAGTCACTATCAAGATCCAAGTTTTGGACTTGACAAGTCTAATGTCTCGAAGATTTACCACCGATTGTGTGCTGCGGGAAACAGACTCACCCGAAGCCGGCTATCATGCGACAGAACAGGAAGAAGCCATAGCCCTGCACAAAAGAGGACAGGAAGGCGAAGAAGCCATTCATGGACATGCAAATGAGCAGACACTGCCGTCTGCCCACCTTGTCAGCCATGCCGCCCCAGAAGAAGGCCCCTACCATCATCCCCAGATACACAATGCTGCCTGTAGTAAATAAAAGAAGAGTGGGAACACACACCTCAGGCGGAGTAACACACAGACTGACGCAGTCATATTCAGCAGAGTTTGTTTTTGTCTTCATTCTTGTTTGGCAGCTGATTTATATATACTGGTTTATAAGCAGCTGCTTCTCAGAACAAGAACACCATTAAACTTTCAGTTAACTGATGTTTTCACCTGAGGATTTCCTTTGTTGTTTTCTGGGTGAAATGCAGGAGACTTTCCGGGATGATGCTTGTAGCAAGGGAGTTTGTGTGCAGTAAAAATGTTGATTACACAAGTAGCCCAAAGGAAAAACAAATAACCATTAAAAATGTATCAGATTAATCTCTACAGAAGACCTCAGACATCACAGGATTTAACTAAAAAATAACTTCAGCTATTGTGTATTGTAATAAGATCCCTTACATATCTAGAGCAGAAATAATATACTGCAGATGGTGCATAGATAAAAAGAAAAACCACTCTAAAAAGTATATTAAACACAGCAACATACACAAAATCTGAGTCTAATTGTTCCAAAATGATTACTTTGATGAAAAATACAGGTACAATAAAATAAGCACATTTAAAAAAATAAAGTAAGGTACATTTTGAAATATAATAAAATACAATATAAATGTTATTCTTCTGTAGCAGACTGATTTCTCTGCAAATAATGTATTTAACAGGATTGGAAAAAGGGAAAAGCTTGGTTCATTAGAATTATATTAATAAATTCAGACATGCAATACATAATTTATGGAATGAGCTTTAATGTTACATATGACTAAATCCTGATGGTTAAATAAAAGTAATGTGTGTGTGTGTGTTGTGTGAAGATACTAAAACATTGTACAGACATAAATACATAAGTCTTGAAAAAAGGGAAGAGCTAAAATATTACATAAGACTGAAATTGGGGATAAATTGGTGGATATAGTTGTATTTAAAAGAAGAAATGCAGTGACACTTTTTACACTGAGCATGTGTTGCAATGCACAAAACATTTAGGAGATTTGCTGATTTCTCAAAGTGTAAATGTTCTCATCTGATACAGCAGCTTTCTTTGTGACCAAGCACTATTGAACCAGCACAGCAATTAATAGTGAGCAGTAAACTGCTTTGCTGGTACAGTGACAAGACTGCTAAATAGATTCACTTTGGAGGTAGACTACTTTAAGACTGGTGTGATTATACAAATGCTTTTATTTAATGAAGCAGAACCTGCGTATGATAAATGCATGTCTAACATTCCAATAATACTGCAGACTCATAGAGGCATAAAAGACACATTTGTCTCCAGATGCTCTTTACTTGTAATGAACACTCCTGAGATCATGTCAGGCATTGCACTTTTCAGCAAGCTGCTCACTTAAAGTCAACCAACATTATTATTTCCCCTCATTTTTAACATTTGTACAAAAAAACATGTGCCAAAACATAATTTAGTTTACTTAAAAGCTCCCATTCCAACCATTGTAACTGGATATCAAATCAGCTATCAAAACTGGTCTGCCTTGTCCCCCCCCCCCCCCCCCCCCTTGGCTTCTGAGCTGTAGTGGGTTTTAGACAGGGATAGAGAGTGAGGTCTGCTGGCTAGTGGAGCTGTATGAAAGCAGTTTAGTGTTGACTGGGGCTGTTGACACAGCAGGGAGTGCTGGTGTATGGAGGCCTGTAGGGGACTAGTGCTTATGGCTGATTATGTTTTCTCAGCAGGGTCTAGTGGGGTTGACGGTCAACTCAACAAAGCTGAGAATCATACAGCTACTTCTACGCCAATAAAGGACAACTGTTGCAGAGAAACGCAATGCACAATAACAAAAAGGTGAAGGATTAATCTGTTTTCTTGCACACCTACAAACATGATTCAGCACAAAAAATATTAATACAGGATTTGTTTCAGACAGTGTAAAAAGATTCCGGAGTCTTTATTTTCATTCGTTTTTAATTGCAGTGATGGTGCCAAACGCAAAAGTATTTGCATTCCTCCGTGAAACTGTGTTCGCTCACAAAACTATAGTAACCATGGCATTTTGTCAGGAGCTGGTGGTGACCATGATACATTTTTCTAGTTATTAATAACTAATTCTAGTTATTAATATCGCTGTCAACAATAATGTTAGACAACTATATCGTACCATGAAAACAGCGATAACCAGACAAGAAGAGTGACTTGTTTGTGACACTTCAACACTTTAATGACTGTGGAAGGTAGATCCAGAGGAAAGCACAAGTGCTCATTTATTCAGGGCTTTTAAAAATAAATCACCCCCATAAGACAAATAGCTCACAAATGAAATACAATAAATATCTTTCTACTACCTGTACTGTTGTTATTTTTCCATTGTCAGCTTGTCTTTATGATCTTTGCGTTAAAAACCATCTGGGTGGATGGAGTGACAAAGCTGAAATGATTATAGCAGTATGATTTAAATTCTGTTGCTGAATATCTGGGCCATAGAATTTAAAAGAGAGTGTTTAACAGAACGAAAGAGAATAAAGTTTTGGGAAAATATCATGTCAGAAGGTAAATTATTTTAAGCAAGTTCCTGTACAATCGAGTATATATATATATATTATATAATCTCTATATAAATATATTATATATACTCCCTTTCTCTCTCTCTTTTGCACACATTGAGAGGCTGTGCTCTTGTAAACTCTGCAGTGGGGTGATTTCACTGCAGTTTAGCAAAGCTCAGTGTCTCCTAGTCACCAACACACAAAAAGAGACAGATAAAGAGAATAATGGGAGAGGGTGGACTTAGAAAGAGAGTGAGAAAAAGGGTTATGATAAGATGTAGTCACAAATCAGCCACTGATTAATAGACAAAATGTAAGCCAAATGTAATGGAAGATACATCACACAATGTGTTCAAAACACCATCCATTACTATAATTGTGTGATGGAGTAATTTTCATTGCCTTCTTTCTACAGAATACTAAATGCCCCTTAATTCCCCCGATTAATAGATTTTAATCAGGATGAATAGCCTGATAGTAGTTGAGTAATAAGGAATGCAAATAAACTGTGAAACTACATTGAAATAAATTGTCCTGTACAGACAGAATGGATGTATAACAAAAGTCAATTTCCTTCTCTAACTCATTGAATAATACCTATAACCATTGTGACAGAAAAGGACAGTAAATATCAAAATATCACTCACCGAGAGATCTTCACTGTTTTACAGGACTGAAGAGACTGTTGTAGTGCAGCAGGCTGTCTGAAATAATTGTGGTTTGGAGATGGAGGTGTTGACGATTTAAATGCTTATGGTGACTTGTTGGACCCTTACAAGATGTAAAATAAGTCTCTGATGTCCCCAGAGTGTGTATGTGAAGCTTTTATAGATTGTTGAAATTGCCACATTTAGGATATGAGCCAAACCGCACCTTTTTTGTGTTTATCCCTTTAAATGCAAATTAGCTGGTGCTCCCACCTCCCTTTTCAGAAGAGGGCGGAGCTTCAAGAGCTCACTCTCTGGCATAGAGACAGAGCACATTTAGGCCACACCCACACCGAGGGGAAAAATAAGCCAATCTCTCCATTGACTTTGTTTTGATATGTGGGAAGCTGTATCTTTGTCAGTTCTGATAATTCTGTTTTTGTAATTATATGTGTTTTTAACATAAATTTGGGTATTTTACATTTAAGCGCAATAAGACTTTAAAATGCATGATTTCAGCACAATATACATGATAATCAAAAACCAAACAGATGGTTTTTGGCAGAGTATTTGAGGTACAAGCTGTAACAAGGCACTGTAGCTCTATTCTAGAAAAGGTGGCGTGGAACAACAGCTAATTTGCATTTAAAGATACAGGCACGAAAACAGTGTGTTTCTGCTTCCACTCAAAAAAGGAATTTTGATATAATAAATTATCTGTGGAGTAATTTGAGCTGGAACTTCACAGACACATTCTGGGGACACTGAGACTATTATTAACATATTGTAAAAAGGGGTGCAAATAGGTCTGCACTTTAAAAATATTTAAGCAGTTATTTTAAATATTAATAATATTTTCACAATATTACTGTTTTTATTTTTTATTAAATAAATGCAGCCATTATGAGCATAAGACACTACTTTGAAAAGGTTAAAAAGATATAAAAGCATTTCAGCCTTTTTAAAAATATATATTTCTTTTGATCCTTAGTGTTTCAATCCTTCTAGCTGAGGAGCAGCAAATTCTTCTGCTGATGACCATATCTGATCTCAAAGGCCAGTAGCTGTACCGGCAGTCACGGCCGGCCACGTGCGATTATGTCTTAAAAGCCATTGACAGAGTAAGTACAAAGAGAGAGGGCAAGCATGAAAGAGAGGGAAGCAGAGCATGCCACATAATGCCCTCAGGGCTCTCCAGATGAGTGCATAAGTGAAGAAAAAGCAGGATAAAAAAGAAGGATAGAGAGAAATAGTGATTTGTTTAAGACTTAATTAAACTGATACAACACATAAGAATGTCAGTTGAAATGAATATCAATGACCCTAAACCAGGTCAATGAGAAATTGCAGACTTTTTAAAATAAGTATCACACACTTGCCAATCAAATAATATCAAAATATTTTGGTATTGTTGCTTCATTCATGCGATTTGTCATGCGCATCTCGTCAGTAAAACCGCTTCTGGCGATTAGTAGTAAATCTCCAGCACGTGCGTTCAGATGGAGCGGCATTTAATACACAGAGCCGTAGATCACTGACAAGCTACGCAAGCTAACATCGTTCATATCGCAAGCGATTTTCATCTGCGATTATGGTAATGCCATATGGAGTAGCTTGTGTACTAGTGAACAACGGCTCTGTGTAGTAAATGCCGCTACATCTGCATTTTTCCGACTTTTCCGATTCCAACTCAGCACATGACCAGGCAGAACGGAAATATCACTTTTACATGACCTTGAGACGAGACCCGTGACCTTTGGGTTATTCATATGACCGTACTCTCTCCTTAGGCCTGAGGGGCAGCGGGGCACAATAAATATTGGGAATTTGCTGTACAAAAACAAGGGTCTCATTACTAATTTAATGAAATACTGTAAATATTTGCCCATTAAAATGTTGAAAATTATGCTAATGTGAAAACAAAGTGTAACTGGTGGTCGTTGCGTTCCCAGATGCGCACTAAAATCACACCACATTCAAAAACCGTTTTCACTGCCTTCACTGTGAACGGAGCCGCGGCAAACAGCAGATCATGAGCTGATCGCATGAATGAAGTGTGCGCTTCTCTTTGAAACACGCAGCTCAAACAGACTTGATGAGGGGATACAGATACAGGCGGGCCGCCAGTCTGGTTAATGAATGGGAAACACTATGATCATCTAATTTGCATTGGATTTTATATAACCGATGTCAGTAAATATCAAATAATCTCTTGATTTATTTGTTGAATCTAGAAGAAGGTTTACATTTAAATTTTAATATTAATATTTATGCCGAAAGCCATTACACTTGTGGTGCTACTTAGACCTAAATTCACTACATTCAGTGGTGCCCTGTGTAGCGTCTGCAAAGGATCACTGATGATCATTTGGGCTTTATGTCTCAGAGATCCTTTTAGCCTTTTGACATCTGCATATAAATTACAATCCTTGTCACAGACGTTACACTTATATGGGTCCTATCATTTCTCAGAATCACGCCTCAAGTCGACTTTAAGCAGCAGTTTTTACCTTATAAGAAACTTTTGTTCGATTCCCTGTGTGACTCTAAATCTTCAAAAGAATCCCGACGTAAATTCCTCCACCTCACTCCTATATTAAACTATCATACGGATCTCTCAGTTGTCTATCCGATCCGGTACTCTTGCTTCAGCAACGAGGCATGAAGTACCGTTTTCAAACTACTTTGACGAGTTTATAAGTAGGGCTGGGCAATAAAATTATTTTTTCGATTAATGATTTTGTATGATGCTGATTTACACTAATTGATGTCTCAAAAGCCGTGAAAGGATCTTTTTCGGTATTTATTTTCTGCTACACATTTTAAATTAGTAATAGATCGATTATATCGTGAATCTTACTATTAGTCTCTCCACCGATGGTCACTTTTTAATAAGTACATTGCATGAGTTACAACAGAAAGCCTGTCATTCATGCAGCGCTTATCATGGCCATACGTGTGATTCGCAACGCTCAGGTGAAATGCTATAGTAATACCGGTACTATAGATCTGCCGAAGCATTTGATATCAGGCATAAGGCGCCATGATTTCCGCAATAAATAAATGGCGGATGTCACAGCGTATCGTTTTGTTTTTCTTTACTTACCCACACATACAAATGCGCCGATGACCCATTTGCGGTTTAGTTTAGCTTCTGCGTCTAACTATTATGGTTGATTATGACACGAAGTTAATGGTCTCCAGCTGCTGCTGAGATGTTCACTTCATTTTTGCATTTACCAGGATATTTGAGAAAAACCTCTCTATACATATCACTAGCAGCTGCAAGTTCTTTATGGCAACCCGTCAAAATAAAAGTTTAGTTTAAAGTTAAGAAACTGTCAGAATGTATTACTATTTAGCAGTCTTAAGACTTAATGCTACTACTGCTAATAAATATTATTAAATCTTTATTTTTAAAGGAATAATTTCTGTTTTTTTTTTTAATTTTAACAGTAAACCTCTGTTGTTCAGCACTTTGTTTGCCAAATTTTTTTTAATTTTAACAGTAAACCTCTGTTGTTCAGCACTTTGTTTGCCAAAAATTAAATGGGTTTAATTTTCATTTGATCAGGATAAATTAAATTAATGTTTTATGCATTCATCTGATTACAAGAAAAATTAAGAAAATTTTATAGGGACCTATTATTGTTTAAAAAAGGACCCTACACAAAAAAAAGAATAGGTTTAAAATACAGGCATTTTTAATTTCTTTTGATTAATTCACCATTTGTAAACTGATGTTTACTGTTCATTTTTTTTAGAAATATCAATAGCATTTGTATTAAAAATATATATACTGAATGTAATCAAAAAATCGAGAATCGAATCGAGAGCTTGCGAATCGAAATCGAATCGAATCGGGACATCTGAATCGATACCCAGCCCTATTTCTAAGTTTGGGCCCCTTCATCAAGGTGATTCTATTCTCTGATGATTCTCATTAATGTGTGGTTAAGTGATTTTTAATTGCCATTGCTGTGTGGGTCTCTCTTCTCTTTACTTCATCTGTATCTATGTGTTTTGTGTGTAGTTGCGCGTTGTATGTTAACTGTGTCGTTCATTTATTAATACCATTATTTCACAATTGATGGTCTCTGGTGCTGCTCACAGTCCCTGAACGTTATACTCTTGCTACATGCTGGTTACTGCTAGTACTCGTATCATTTAATAGTAGTTAAGCTGCTCTTTTTTGGCCAGGAAGATAATGTTTTCTTTCATAGAATTGATAAATGATTCTACTGCTGCTTGATGGACGAACAGATAAATAATGGTAATTTTTGATTATGCTACAGTTAATTCTGAGATTTAACTAAATGTATTGATAATGAATATACAAGTTATAATTATCATAAAATATTTCCCCTGTAGCTAATTTTCTACAACCCGTGTGAGGCTATCTAAAATTGAGATCACTACATATTTTTATAGAAAAAATATTTTTTTAAAAATTCAGGATTTAAGAGATAGATTGAAGAACAGCCTTAATTAAGAATATAATTCTTTTGTAACATCATAAACAACTTTTTAATTAAATGTAATGCATTTGTCTGAATAAAAGTATCCAATTCCTTTAAAAAATCAAATCTTATTAACCCAAACCTTCTGGGTATTTATCTATGTATGTATAATATGTTATTGTTCATATAATGGATGATGGGGGTTATTATATATGTGTATATATTATATATATATTAATATATATATATTATATTAATTATGTATATGCAGAGTTCAGATGCAAAAGCCTATAAAGTGCGTCTGAAATTTTCATCAAAGATTTTCCTTGGTTTAGGTTCCCCAGTAAATTGACTCTACAATGGGTGCACATGTAAAAGGTTCTTTTCATGCCAATTGAAGTGAACTAACTGAACCATAAATCAGCGGAGCCTGTAAAAAATCCTCATTTAGATGAAAAGTTAGATTGCAATTAGTGGCTTTTGCATCTGAACTTCTTATATATATAATATATAATTAATTTATTTATTTATTTTTAAGAAAATAAATGTATTGTGAATCATTTAAAAATAAAATAATTTTTGCAATGATAATGTTAATAGTGTTTTTTAAAAATATGCCCATAAGTTATGTGTCTGAAGAAATATAAATAGTTATGTACATTTGTATATGTTATTTTGCTTGTGCATTTATGTTATTTGTATTGCTGCAAACAATGAAGAAGTGAAAACAGAAAAAAAAGTACTAGTAAAAAGAAGATAAGAACCACACCTACGAAATTGATGTTTTTTAAAGTAATCTGTGGTTTCTATTTCCAGCACGACCAAAACCCGTTAAGCCTGGACTATAACACCATACCTAATAGGTTAATTCCACAGGACTAATGATAATAAATGCTCAAACATTTGCATACAGTTGGTATATATGCATTATCTTATCACAGTGTCAATTGTATCATTTGTTCAGTTGTGGTATATTCTTATGTAGCTTTCAATACTAGAGCTGAG
Organism: Sinocyclocheilus anophthalmus; assembly: GCA_018155175.1. Classification (NCBI taxonomy): domain Eukaryota; kingdom Metazoa; phylum Chordata; class Actinopteri; order Cypriniformes; family Cyprinidae; genus Sinocyclocheilus; species Sinocyclocheilus anophthalmus. The sequence continues at coordinate 22,283 of JADLZN010010306.1, forward strand.
GTTCAGGCACACACATTTCCATCCTCTGCATTACTTATTGGACGAGAACGAAAAGCCACCACGAAGGGATCACCTTACACACCACTAGACCATGAGCGGCCGCCCCAGCGTGCAAGACTAGCTGCCACTCGAAACCTTGCCATGTCCACACTCCTTGTATGATGAGAGCGTATGCTGCGCCAGTCCTTAGTCATCCTGACTGACTCTCGTTTCTCTAAGTTTCTTCGGTCCTTCAGGCGTTCGCCAGCGGCTTGTCCCAGAGCCACCGGTTCTATCTCTGGCTTTGATACTAAGGGGATCCCCTGTTATACTTCATATATTCATCCTCGGTCATCGTTAACCTGTCAGTTGGCAGCGCTGGATCTGTCTCTCATCATTGGCGTGTGTCCTGTTAGTTTACATTCCGGCTTGGCGTGTAGTTCATCTTTCATCCTGGTATAGAGTCTGGTAGGTTGCGACGGGCTGGAGTACTCTCTTGAGGCATGGTCCAAACTTTGTAATCCTTCTTAATAGCTTGGCGTTGTCCTTAGAAGTCTCTGCGATCATTTAATGAGGAAGTTGTTTGTGGAGCGTTTCTATTCATAATTAGACGGTGGGGCGATTTTTTTTTCTTTTTTTTTTTTCTCTTTTCTTTTCTTTTTTCTCTTCTTTTTTTTGGTCTGCAGTCAACACAGAAGATATGAGCTTGTGCCTTTATGGCTCTCATGAGTCTGTGAGAAACACAGGTTTAAAGTTATATTGTGAGTGCTAAAGCTTTGGGCTACATAGTTCATAAATAACCAACATAAATCTTTGGAAAAGCCACCAATATATATATTAGTGCTGTCAAACGAATAATCGCATCCAAAATAAAAGTCTTTGTTTACATAATATATGTATGTGTACTATATTTATTATGCATATATAATTACACACCACTGCAGTGTATCTATTTAATGTATAAACGTTAACATATTTTTCTTAAATATATACTGTATGTGTGTATTTATATACATAATAAATATACACAGTACACACAGTATTTAGACAAAAGCTTTTATTTTGAATG
>JADLZN010010307.1:0-42086 GCA_018155175.1 Sinocyclocheilus anophthalmus
AAAGTACCTGGATAACCTACTACTTCTGGCTAGATTTTGAAATGCATGTCAACTAGACACTTTACTATCCCATGAGGCCATGGAAAGGAGTTGTGAATGGCAGGAATGCAATGGGACATGACAAATATGTCTGGATTGCATTCATACTTCATACATTGATACTATATAGAACATACTTTTTTTAACAGTCATGAAGTACATACTTATTTGAAGTAAGAACTTACTCAGAAGCAGCAGTTGAAATATTCAGTGTGGACGGGGTTTGATTTTACACTATTATTTGACTGGGCAGTTAAAAGTGGGCTATGTTAATAGTTTATATTTTTTAGCCCCGCCTACTGCCCTTGTGATGTCATCAGGAGGGAAAAGTTGTCTAAGAAAGGAATATAATTGTCTATTGCATTTTGATGAAAGATTATTATTTATGACAAGTCAGATAAAGTAAATTTGTGATATCAAAGACAACTCTAGGACAAACGCAGAAGTATGGCCAGACTGCACTTTCTGGCTTAGCGTGGAGGTCAGAGAGAAGATTGCATAGGCAGGACTCACGGTGCGGCGCATCAGCTTTCAGCTCCATTCTGTCAGGCTGACATGCCGAGATCAATTTCTGAGAGGGGCAGAATCATGTTCAGCCTGCTGTGCCCACTGAAGCCAGTTCTGACCCGGATTACTGAGTGAAGGCTCTGGGTACCAACCAGCAAACTACCAGCAGCTGTAGCTGTTCTCTTCTAAGATCTCATGTAACGTATGAACACACGACCTCTTGACATGACTAAAGCCACACTGTGAAGTTTATTGCCTTTATTGGGCTTTTCGTTTGTATTGCCTTGCCATTTTGTTCAGTAGTTATGAAATCTATTATGGAAAGATTTATGGTAACTGCTAAAATAACATGCAGTGGCTGAAACCAAACATAAGTCATGCTAAATTGTGTAATTTATATTGATTGATCGATTGATTCATTCATTAATTCTTTGTTTGATTGATTGTTGATACTGGTTTGTTACTTAATTTACTTTTATTATTTTATTTATCTTTTTATTTATTGTAGTTATTTTTTTGTGTGTTTGTGTATGTATGTTTTTTTGGCAAGTCAGATGCTTATAAATAAATGCATTCTTAGCTGATGGTGTAGCAAGCTGATCAGGTGTTTAACTGATTAGGGATTAATATTTTTATTTTTTTTGGCGCAGAAACTATGGTTACCATGGAGAAGTTTTGTAAAGGTAGTGTATTTTTTTAGGGACTGTGTTGGGGAGATCATCATGTGGCTCAGACTGACAGCCTCTGAAAGGTTTAATGGAGTTCTGCAAGCTAACCATGCAAGCCAACAGTCTATTTCCTCCCCCAATGACGGATGAATGATATGACATTGCATTACTTGCTACACGGAAAAGACTCAATCATCGTTAGGTTACAAAATACATACATCAAAAAGACTGAGAAATACTGTTAGTAGCTTATGAGCCTAAGCTGAAGATGTGCTCTGCTTTGATCTGAAAAGGAATGGCGTAACAGCTTTCACAGAAACCATTTATAATAAAAACACATTGAGCTGGTTGGAGCTTCTCTGCTTGAGAGAGAATAAAAGGCACTTTCCATAGGCTGATATTATATAAGTAAAATCTGTTTTATGTACTATATGTTTTTCTTCACATATTTCAAATAAATGATGTTTGAACTTTTTGAAGGTTGAGCTGAACACATCACAACAATTTATGTAAATGATTTAAGTAATTATTTATTTAAGATTATTTTTGTAAGATTATAAAAGGCTCAAATGTTATTTCTTTAGTACCACGATTTTAAGAAATGTTATTTAAATTAAATGTATTAAATTAATTTAATTCAACTTAAATTAATTTTAAGTATTGTTTTTTTTTAGGAGCTTCAACAAACCTACCTGTAGAGCTACAGTACTGTTTAAAGTTCTGGGCACGTGTGTAAAAATGCTTTAAAATGTGGATGCTGTCAAAACTAATGTCATAAATAAAATTTTTTCCTTTGTGTTTAAAGCAGCTTTTGCCTTAGGTGCACTTGCACACAGTTTTTCAGGTAGTTCGGTCTTGAAGGGCACTGGAGACGTTGCCACAGTTCTTCTGGATTGAGTCTGTCTCAGTTTGTTCTGTTTCTTCAGACTGGATGATGATGAGATCAGATCACTGTGTTGAGCACTGGCTGTTGTCAGAAAAATCTCACTGGATTATTACACTTAATGGCAAAATGAATGTTTGGAAATGTAAACTAATATTTCCTACTGACACACTACAGCAAAAGATAGAAATATCTGACTTAAAACCATTTTATCTGGTGAAAATACTAGTGTTCTAATATTTTTGACCACCACAGTAAATATGATTGTTTTTGTAATTAAAACGAATTAATTTTTTACTAAAATTCATTTAAACTTCTTTTAAAGTTTTTCCTTTTTGGTTCATTTTATGTCAGGTAATAGTTTATCAAACACTTTCAATTCTATTATATTTGTATCTCTAATACAAAAGGGATAGAGGGAAAAAAGTTGAGCAAGATTCCTGCTTCATGTAACAGAAAAAAAAATGCTTTGAATTTTGAATAGCCCATTATTAAAAGTTTAAGAAGAAAGTTGATAATGGCACCTGTAAACTAGTTTAGGTTTAGATCACTTCCCCTAGGCCAGTCAGAGAGTACAGTGCATAAATAGACTGACACTTAAGTTTTACACGTGGGTTTCCTTTCTTTCTCCTTTTTTTTTTGTTTTCACCAGTGCGGCAGTGAGTCCTAGTAAGTGGTGAGCCAGTCTCGGCAATGTGTGTGGGTGGCACATTTTGTCTGCACGGGGTCTTCAGCAGCTGTCCTAAATGCAGTATTTTAAAGAATGTGCTTAGAATTCAAATACAAATTCTCACTTCACCATTCCCCCATTTAACGAAAACGGTGCCCATAACCTCCATTATAGACATTCAAAATTAAATAGCTTAAACAGATGTCGTATACTGCAGAATACTACCCCCGTGCAGGAATCTGCAAATCTCAATAAATAATATAAAATTAGTCTTTTCTTTAGTATATGACTAAGCCATGATGTAGCCATGAATAAAGTGTTACACATACAGATATTAGTCCATATGACAAAATATATAACTAAATAACAAACAACACATTCATAAAGTTTAGACCAGATAGATGACAGATAGACAGATAGATAGATAGCAGTAGATAGATAGAAGCTAGTAGATAGAATTCTATGCGCCAAAGGTAGGCCTTCTGCAAGTCTTAGTTTTTAATAATTTATGAACCTGCCATTACTGCTGTCCACAAAAAGCTCCAGCGGAGGACTGTACCTATCAGCTCTCTAACTCTGTATTGTATAATTTTATTCAGTATTATGTTAAGTATTTGGACACATTAAAGCTAGATGACTGAGAATTATAGTGTTATTATATATACCATAGAATATTAGATATGTGCTTTGATGAAATAGTCAAGAAAATTTTAATTTATAAACAGCCTATGTCTTAGTAAAATTAAATTTATAAATAGCCTACATCTTGTCTGTAATGTGAAAATTCTCCTGTCAGAAAGACTCATGCGACAACGTGTCTTCCTCCCCCGAAATAGTATCCAGCACCCAAGGCGTGGTGATGTCTACGTCGCGTCTACATGTGCTACAAACCACAGGGAAAATACGTACACTCAAGCTCCGCCTTTTCAGACGTTCGATTGGACATTGCAGATAGCGCGCTGCATATGATTGGTCGACGCCGCTGTCTGTCAGTTTTCAAGGGTTTCTCTGCTTCCTTGCCGCTGAGCGATGTTTTGAAGGGGAAATGGGTTCGGATTTCTTTGATGAGGACGGAAGGGGGAAGTAAATAATTGAAATGTCTCTAATATCTGGCAATATACATTAAGCGACTATCAACCAACGTCCATGCCGTTTCCTTGCTCCAGAAAAAAATCGATTGGATAACCTCCTGGATTCGTAAGACTGAAGTTTGAATCCTGTCCTTGTTAACGTACAGGGGACGTCCGTAATAAAGTATAGAATAAATGACAGTACCATTGACATGAATTGCTTAAAACTGTAATGACTTTATGTTCACTAGTCTTTACCTTTCTGATACATTTCTGGCTACCAGGCGATGGAAAGCAGAGGGTCACAGTCTGGTTTGTGCAAACAAAGGATATGTTAACTTGACCGAAACGGTTCAATGTGTATATTATCAATAGCGCGTTTTCCAAAAGCGGAAATACTGGACTTGATATCTAGAAGTGGCCATTAATGTGGCTAGAGTTAGAAAATCACACGGAAGAAGATGGCAGCAACTAAAGGCAAAGCTGGACTAAATAATGAAAGCAGTTCTGGTCGGGATAGTGGCAGGACAGACGCAGGAAGTCCCACGTTATCCGCAGGGGCCGCATCCCTGACCACCAACAGGACCTACACACTAGATGACCTGGACACCATTGCCACTGTTGGTAAGTTAGCCCTTCTGCATCAAATTAAAACACGTTTTAGTCAACAAATGTTTCCTAAAACGTTTTCATATTCTCCAAAATGTGTACACCCATGTTTGTCCCACCAAGTGGCTTTTTTAGTATGGCATTTCAAGGTACAGTTTTTGATCCTAAGCTTACCATTTAGACTACCCAACTATACAAAGAGACAAGCTAGAGCTGTATAGCAGCACATTAAGTTGCCCTGGGAATTCCCTTGGGGGTGACTAAAGTAATGGGCTGTCAAGTACACCTGCATGCTTGCTTTACCAGAGCAAGACCTAAATATAGTTCAAAGTTATGCTTTGTTGCTTGTTACCAGTAGAATTTAGTCACAATTAAGCTTATTTAATATTTGAGGCCATTCATGGAAACTAACATTTAAATTGGTATTTTGAAAATAAGGCTCAGGTGGGAAACCTCGGAAATGAACAAACTGCTGAGCAAACTATGACCTTTATCAGGAGTGTCTCCCTTCATATATCGTTGGAACGGGTGAATGGCGTTAACTTTTCACGAATGAAAATAACTGAGGGAAGGTCTAATTTTCAGAACTCCAGGAAGTTTCTTTGGAAAAATTTATTTTCACAGGTGCATCAGCTGACTGCTCAACACCCAGGTACACAACAGTACAACCTATTGAACAGTTTTCATTCACAATGACTATGTCTTGAATACAGCTCTTTTATATGATGATCATGTTTTTATGATTTCTGTATTCAGATACAGATTGATATTTTGGGGGGGGCATGGTCACAAATATCAGCATGATACAATTGTGCTGATATCATAATGAAGAAAAAAAGCCTAACTGAAGCATAAAGCAAAGAAATTAATACATTTATTAGTCAAAAACACATTGAAGTAAAAGGTGACAGTGCAGGCGTTTATCATTTTACTTTAACGCTGTTCTTTGAGCGGTTGTATTCTCAAAAAATCTATCACGGTTTCCACAAAAAATTTAAGCAGCACAACTGTTTTCAACATGATAATAAAAATTGTTTCTTGAGCAGCAAATCAGCATATTAGAATAATTTCTGAAGGAGCATGTGACACTGAGGACTTTAGTGATGGCTGCTGAAAATAAATTACATTTTAAAATATACAAATATAAAAACAAGATTTAACATTGTAAATAATACAGGGCTTAAAGTTCTCCACGGCCCTGCTGTCGGATAGTCATCCTACATTTAAAAACTCCTACATTTAAAAACACTTGTTGATATCACGTTCGAGTTCATGAGTTCGCCTACCAATGTCTGAGAGGAACACAGCTTTCACTCTCAACTAAACTAACATTACTAGCCGATCTGAATTTTTTGCTCTTATAAACACGAGATGCACATAATAGTATCCAATTGCAGAGTCACAGCTGATGAATGGAAAAGAAGCCTGGGTCTTGAGCTCGACACATTGAAAAAAGCTGCGAGGCGCAATAGCCAAAGATTTCCATCTAGCGTCATATTCACATAGAAAAGCTATTTAAAAAAGCAGCGGAGCTTTGTAAACAGCTCAGAGTAATCACGTCATCTCCATAAGAATGATATGATTGCCAGAATGCATTTACCTGTATTTTTTAAAAGGTCCTGTTCACACATGATCTCTTAATGGTAATTTACCAGTAAAGACTATGTGTGAAAGGGGCTAAACTCTTCCTCTGCATATGCTGTGAATTTGAATTGCCTAACGTTCATCTGGGAAAACTACTTGATTTGTAAGTAAATCATTTAAACCATAGCCAACTGAGGGTTGGGTACGAAAGCACGTATTATGCGGTCCCGGGGATAAAAAAAAAAATTTGTTTTATGAAAGACCGGAGTATCGATAAGCTCTGATGTTAACGGTTCTGCTATCGTTACTGGAGAAATTAAGAAAACACATATACATTTATTATTGCTATATATACATTATCTTGCAAATTCTATCTCACCAGAGTCGCCAGCTGTTTTTCAAACATTTGTCTATGATGCATTTTTGCTTTTCGCAATTCAGAAGCGAGATCGCGCTCACGCGGAGGAGCTTCAGCACACGCAACATGAAAGCCCTGTTTAATTATGATAGAAGAGATAACTAAACATTCAAACATATGCTTACACTTTAGACCTGTGGTGGTTTTACTTAAGAATTTTATTTTTTTATTTCGATTTTGGCTTCTAAGGATAATACAAAAGACGACATGAGGTAAAGCTATTAAAAACTACCTGCGTTTTGTATTCTTTCTTCACTTCTTTCCCTTCACAGCGGTGCACATTCATTCCTCCCTAAAACCCAAACTTAAAAGTCAGAATCAGCACAACCTGTGATTGAAAAAAGACCGTCTTATACTGTTGCTAAATTGCTGGACATGTTTGATAATAAAATGTTGAAAGCACAATCCGCACAAGAGCACGACACGCTGGTCTCAGGAATGGAAATAGTGTGCACGCACGGCACGCTCACCAAACGGACAAACAATATACACTTTTGAGATTCGGGGCGCAGGTACAGTCAATTCAATACAGACACAACAATGTCAAAATGCCGGCTGGGTAGAGTATTTACTTAAACACGTTATGTCTTAAGGGAAGCAGTGTTGGAGAAAATCCGTGTGTGTCAATAGGGTATATGTTGAACGTCACCTGACCAAACCTGGAAAATAGGTCTCATCGCTTCCGCTTGTCGGATAACGTGTTAACGGGTATTAAATAATAGCGATATCTATGTACTTTTAAGATAATCAGTTAAACTAGCTAGCTGTTTTTATTGTTGACGTTTTATAAATTTTTTAATGTAAGTGTTAGTGAAAAGAATAAAAATAAAAAAACTTTTAGATATAATTCCGCATATGTAATGGACATTGGTTATGATCATCATTGGCTTCTACTTTGAAGGCATCTTGAGTAAAGGAGCTTCATATTTAACAAAGCATATGCAAGAACGTCTTTTAGACACGGGAAAATAACGGAGACCAAGTTAATCCGAATCGGATAGTCGTTGTGAATAACACACCCCATATATATTGTCTTAAAGTGACAGACTGGTGCTTTTGGGCCATCAAAATGCAAATCTGCTCGTAATCTGAATAACGTTATAGCTTTAACAAGCATTAATCTATCAATACATACACAGAAAACTATGCAGTGTTCATTTACATATGATTACTTTTAGATTTCTTTTGTAGGCTATTACTTACCTGAACAGTAATGTTAGTAGAACTTCACGGGAAAATGACAGCACTGTTTATTTCATTTTATTTGTATATTTGTTTTATTTTATTTGTCAGTTTGTTTTACTTTGTTTTTTTGTTCATGTTCTTACTGTATCTTATATTATGTATAAAACACTAAAAATGCCTGCAAACTGGTGCATTTACAAATTGATGTTTAATATTAATTTCATAAAATATTTATTTTACATTTCAGAATATAAATCAATGTTAATTCAGCTCTTAAATTGTCATATATCTATATAGTATCTATATATATATATGTATATATATATATATAAACAAAAAGTACCGATAAGAATATTGTTAAAGTACCGACTCGATTAAGCAGTATCGGTAAGAGTAGTAATACCGTTAAAACCTTAACAATACCCATCCCTAATGCCAACGCAGGAGAATACATCAACATATTTCTAAATATGCAATTTATTGTACATCGCGATTTCAAAAGAAAAGTTTCTGACTTTGCATGTGAATCATTTTGTGGTTTATGGATTTAAACGTCGTTGAAATATATGAAACATCACCAGGCCTTTGGCGCCCTCTGCAGGTATTTGTTAGAATATAGGCATATTACATTATGTATTCAACAATGTTGTTCAATTTAACAGTTGAACTTTATTTAAGGCCAATTATCATTGCCTCATCGTTACTTTATATATACATATATCATATTAAAGCCTGTTTTTCCACATAGTTCTATTTGTATTACTAAAAAACATCAGATTACTCACTTGACAAAATAATCAGTAGATTACTTGATTAACAAAATAATCATTAGTTAAGCACTAGATTAGTTAAAACACTTCAAAATACAACTGCATTGGTTTACTTTCTGTGATTAAAAGACAAATAGTTGTCATTTGAAAAATTGTTCATTGAAGTATTAAAAGATTGTCTCGTTTTAGTGAACCAAGTATCTGTATTTTGTCTTGTGAGCTAAGTGTATTGTCACACCACTAGTGTCTATGAGCATGATAAAGCTCATAATTTTCCAAGTTTATGATATAGCTTTCATTCTTCAGGTCAATCATATATTCATGAAAAAAAATCAGTTTGAATAAGGAAAGCGATAACTATAGTATCCTTTCAAATGGCATTGCATTTTTTGATGTGCTGCACTATTATTGGTACCATTTGGTATATATTCGTGATTCAGGGCTTACGTATTGTTTTTCAAATAGCACTGGTGCTACCAGGGTTGAAAGTTTGTAGCAAAGGCCAAAAAGTGGTAGCAAAAGATATATATATTATATATATATATATATATATATATAATATATAATTTAATATTACTATATATATATATATAGATTAGAATTGAGTGTACTTTCACGATATTTAAAAAAGCTGTAAATTTTACAAACAATATCTATATTTGTAAAATGGCCATAATTTAATAAAGATATGCCATTTTACAAACATATAATTTTTGTAAAATGGTACAGCTTTTTAAACATCTGAAAGTACACTCTTAATATCAGTCAGTCAAGCATTATAATATAATAATCAATATTATTTAATAATAGAACTTTAGTAATTATAATTAAAACTTGGTAACCATGAACTTAGGACTGGTGCTGGTGCTTTTTTTGGTCATTCAGTGTTCCTGTAAAAAAAAACGAACAATAATACTGATAAGATATTATTATTATACGAATTCTACTAATAAGAACAATATAAAAACGCACTAAGGATTCATGAATATTAATCAGGTTGTGTGCGTTTGCTCAAACTGATTCACTGAAATCAAAACCGGGATGATAATAGGTGAGCACCAGCCAGTGAGATTGTCGTTTGTGCATTAGTTCTGCCTACTACAGGAAAACCCGGCAGTTCTTAAAAGCTGAAGAATTCCAAAGGAACTGTTATTATTTTTACAGGAAAATACAACAAAGTATATCGTTTACATGTAGCGCATCAATTCTGCATGTTATGTAAGACTCTCGCTCGCTCTTTGCGCGTGTGAGAGATTGATTTTGCAGCAGAGTCAGCAAGTCGTGACCTTCACACTAGAGTTTACGTTACGCCAAATACACAAATACAGGTGCGCTGTGCATTCATTCAGATGAACTGAAAAATATCACCGCTCGCTTGACGGAGAGTGAAACTCTGAAACGCTCAGTCAGAGTGTTCTGTGAGTGAAAATATATCTGTGCTAATCATATACTTAGCCTCCAACTCACACACTTGTGAGTAAAATCTGAGAATTTATTAGACATCGGCTAATATTAGACATCATTTAGTTCCCCAGAGTGAAGATTTAGTCGCACATGCGAGTGATTTACTTGCAATGTAGAGGGTTGATAATGAAATCCAATCATTAAATAAGCAAATAAAATTAATCTGTTCATATAAACAAATAATGCCTTTAGAGGGTGCTTTTTCCATGAAAATAAGGGCAGACCGGAATTTTAATCCGCCCAAACAAAAGTGCTAACAGATTGTTATTTAGAGTTATGCAAATAGGTTGATAATCCTCGAAATTTGAAGCCAAAAAACAGAAGGTTGATGTTAGCTGTGAGGAGCTGTAAAGGTCACTCTCTGACAGCAGGTGGCGCTAATGGAACAGCGGGTGTTTATAAGCTGCTGCCCCTTTAAGACCGAATGCACGGATTCAATATAATGATGCACTTGAGATTTCTTTCTCCACTGTTACGTTCATTTAAGACATATCATCCCGAACGTTGGGTTTATGAGAACACATTGCACGAGACAGTTAGTTGAGCTACTTTTTTTGTAGTGTTCATTCGATGCAAAGATTTACCGCGAAAGAGGAATCAATTCTTTGTACGCGCATTGTCTGAAACGCGACTCTCTGTGCACGCTTTGAATGAGTGCGCACGCGATGAGATGGCGTGTGAACTGAGTTTAAAACACTGAACTGTTTGAAACGGCAAGCTTTCGAAACAGTGCTCAGAACGATCAGCTATGATCCGTTTTACCCCTACAAGCTAGTGATCAATGCAAACCAAGGAAGGACTTTTATATCACTGTTCAAGATAGCCCGTCGGGCAGGGTGGTGAAAATCTTTTTAGGTAGCCCGACTGGAAAACACAATAGCCCCGGAACGGCGGGCTAGTGATTTTGCGAGCCCTGCCCCAACCCCCGGAAAAAAGTTCAGACTCAGGATTTTTTTTTTGCTTTAACCTCTGAATAATATTTCACAGATTTACTATTTTTGGAATGCTTTTGAAAGTCCACCCACTCAGCAGCTAAAATCCTCTTCAAAATTCAACCCATAATGTTTTTCTCGTCTACATTTTATAGATCAGTGTGCAGAACTGCTAATGGCAAATTTACTTTGTAATTTACTACTTCTAATTTATGGTCGTTCTTTTCTTGTCTTTAAAACATAAGCCAATAAGAAAACTAAATATCATGTATTTTTGTTCTTCCCCTTCCTTACGCCCCTGAAGACCTCACTATCTTAGTTCACTCACACCTCTTTAACACATTTTAATTAGTTTCATTACACACATTCTCTTCTGCTCCCACACTCAGCAGTGAAAAGTAATTTAAATACAGACGTGCCATGCAAACAGATGGAACAAGGCCCATCTGACAAGGAGTAAATCTCATGTGACTGAATTGTATCTGTTAATAGAATGCTCAGTTTCTAAACAAGCCCCTCTATTTATATTGAACTACATGGCAACTAGGGCTGGGTATCGAGTTCGATACTTTTTAGGCACTGACCGAAATGCCTCGATACCATCGAGTTATCGAAAAACGTCTCGTCGTTCGGTCCAACCGCAGATGAGTGCGGATGGACGAGCTCGACACAGGCGCAGTTTGACTTGCGTTCTGTCTCAACTTTCACCTCGCGCATGTGCTGTTGTACGCGGACCGTCCGCGCAGTCTCAAAAAAATTGCCTGCATGCGGATGGGGTGCGCGGCTGTCCACGAGCCCTCCTGATGACGAAAATGACGTAATGTTGACGCAGACGGTCGAAGTATACTTTGGCCTTAAGCCTGCAGCACTAGTCCGCGTGCTGTTGCGGACTAGAAGTGACATGCGCATGATCATTCTCTGTTTCTTTCGTTTTTTTTTTTTTTTTTTTGTTTTGTATTTGATCAGTGTTTGATGACCCAGGATTTAAATCTGGAGGAGCTGGAAAACGCAGCGGCAGGTGGAGCCTGGGGAGAAGGAATGGGATGGAGCATCAAATAATTATTTAAGTAGGAATATTTGTGTGTAAGAACAGGAAAAGCAAAAACAAGGAATAAATTGATAAATAAACCATGACTGCATGACAGCAAAAGTAGGTGGCGATATGCACACAGGATGTAACACGCCAAAAAACGGAAGAAGTAGAAGAAGATCAGTGTTTGACATCCGCGAGAGCGATTCGAAAGCGCACGGAGCAGTCTGCTCTCTTTAGCTCTCGTGATACTGTAATACACAGATCGGTCTGCACAGTCAGTCCGCGTAAATTCGAACACACCTACTAGTTTACACCGATTACACTCAGAGATGTGGCGCACACGTGAGGCTGTAGTGTGAATGAGTCCCAGCCCCCTTAGATGTAAGGCTAAATTTACACTTGTGCATTTTTGTTTTAAAATGAAAACGATCCTCGTCATACTGGCATTTCCACTGCTTTTCAAGCCGGCTTTCCACTATCTCCAAGCAACAGACCGGTCATTAATTTCCAATGGAGAGTAGTGGCGGAGCTGCGTGGAGTTCCGATCATATGCAGATGTCCGTTCATACTAACGTTACACGACCGAAAGCGCGTGTTATGTGGCCATTAATGCAAACTGTAGCATCATGCTACATAAGACAATAAATAAGATTTATATTCCGCTTTTACTCAAAACTCACTTTAAACCACCCCTGAGTATTTGTAATTACCTCCGATTGTGATCTAATGAGGGTTTTGGTCATATAATGTTGCAGAAAAAATAGTGATTACCTAAGAAGCAGCGATCATGGGCAGAGAGAACACAGGCAGACAGCGCTGGAAGCTGCTAATGCTCATCAGTAAATCAGTGGAAAATAAATAGAAATCATGATTCTGTCTGAGCTATGCGTTTTAACACTAACTAGTGTAAATGTAGCCAAAATGTAACATATGTGTAAACTGAAGACTATTTGAGCCTTATTCAAACTATTTGCACTGATTTATTGTGTTGGTTACTTTTTGTTCCTTTGTGCAGTGGCTCATGAGATGAGTCTTTGAGTTTGTATAAAAATCAACAAGCTGAAAATTTTTTTTTAGATTTCTTTTTGAGTAATGTAATCTGTTAATTGATTCATAAAATTCGTATCGAAGAGAATCGTTCAGGAACGGTATCGACGTCAAACAGGAATCAGGTAGCGTTCCGAAAAAAATTTTGAACAATACCCAGCCCTAATGGCAACAACATGTTACGACCTCTCTGAGCACCAAGTGCTTCCTGGTTCTCATTAGCACCATGTGATTTCAGGTAAAAGCTGACAGGATTATTATTAATCAAGCCGTAGAACAAACATCATGACTAAGAGGACAACCTGCATCTATAGTCTGCACTAACTCCACCATTGATGTTTAGCCATAGATGACAGTCATGTCACGTACATCTTGAACACTGCTAATATTAGTCCTGCCATTCTTTTTAAGGCCTCCTGTTTAAGTTATTAGTAGTTGTGGTCATATCTACCTCTTTTAGCTGGACTGTATACAACTGAAAGGACAGCTCATTGTTTAAGGGCCTAAGGGTGAGGAGGAGAGCAGTTCATGTCTGGGAAAAAAAACAGGTCAGGTCGGAATGTGTACATAGGCATTTTGCACATGTGTCAGCATGTTTTGGTTTAGTTTTTCTGGTGTTAGTTGTTGTCACACTGTATTTTGATGACAGTTGGTTAAGATTCCCCTTGTTCCTTTTTACTCTCATTAACACTCAGTTGCACAGTCACAGTCAAAAAAAAAAGATAAGCTACAACAGTAGACGAACTTCACCGTGACCAAAGCTGATGCTAGAATAGCAGTATGTAAATGTCTTCAGCTGAAATATCTAGAAACATGTCAGTGCATCACCCATTTTTGCCTCTGAGTAAAAAAGTGAGCTAATTGCAACTTTGAATCTCTCGTAATTATTATTTTGTCTAGTAGTTGCAACATTATGTCACACGGTCACTTTATGTCATATTTTAAACTCACTACTCTCATCCTCTTCAGTATCTCGAGAATAAGCTTGTCATGCTGGATTCCTGTTGGAAGCCTAGCAAGCCAGTGCAGGCTAGCAACAGTGAGGGCTAGCCGGGCTCTGTATGCGGCATTGAAGCCTTTCTTGCTTTAGTTTTACACTGTAAAAAATCAGAAGGTTAGAGAGCTCAAAAAATGTGAGACAAGCAGATTCAACTTTAAGTATGCACAACATATACATAAATATACACAACTTTTTTAAGTGTACACAACGTATGAAAAAAAAATGGAATCAGCCTAATATTTAAAGTTTGGCTATGCTTTCATCAAACATAAATAAACTCAAAATCAGTAATGGATCCAAGTTCAAAGAGTGTGTATTTTGAGTTAAACTAAGCATTCACATTACATAATAGAGATGTAGATCTTTATTAGTTTGTCTAGCCCATCAGTTATCAGTGTATGTGTTTGTTGAGCAAATTTAAAAGGTTATATACGGTTACTTCTACACCAAAACAAGTTGTATACTCATTGAAATGGAAGAGGATTCATCAAAGAGACACTCTAATCATTGCATTGGTAACTTACATAACACAACTGTTACAACAAAATATGTATTCTGGATAACAAATATTTATGCCATCACAAGTCCCAATACTATGACTAAAACACATTACTCAAGTTCATCATCAGTGATCGAACAGCACCCTGTCAGTTGGACCATCACCACCAAACTTAATATTTCAAATGTAGAATTTTTTTTTTTTTCCATTTTAGATTCAGTTTAGATATTCTAAATTGCTTTTACTAATTGGCTGTAAAGTTAACTTTTTTTATGTATTGTCTTTTCTACATTTGTTAGTTCAGTCTACCTTTAAAATAGAGTTTTTCTGACAAAATGGGAGTTGGGTCTTTTTTAGAGTGTGCTTTATTTAACATGCTTCTGCAGAAATGCAGTAAGCCTAGGGGTATAATTGATGTATCTTCGTCATCATACATACTCGGGCTACACCACACACAGTACAAATCCTTGATTCTCACATAATTATCGGAGCAGCCTCACAGTTTTTTTGGACTGAATACGTAAGTGCTATTTCCAAGAAACAACGTCATATCAGTGATTTACTGTACAAGGAAATTGCTTTGTGGTCTAGGGGAAAATGGTTCTCATAGTATTCTGAAGGGCGATCTCCTGTATAAAAATGGATTTGAAGTGTATACTATATAGCATTAGGCCCAGCATACATAATCCAATTTGCAGAGCTTTTTGTGGGATGGTAGAGATTTACAGTCTATGACTAATGATTTAAGCTCCTATCCGAATGCTCTTATCGTTAAATTGTCATTAAAATAATGAAGAAATAATTGTCAGAACTCACTTTATTCTTGGGTTTTGCTCGGATTTGATTCATGGCAGAGGAGAGAATGAATGTGGATAATACGGCACAAGTGTTCTTTTGTTAACTAAGGGCAAATGCAGCTAAAACATTTTAAGGCATTTGATATCACAGCAAGGCTAAATGCAGCTCAGTGAAGGTTATCCCTGCCCAACAGTATAAAGTCAGATGTGATGGCAAACTATTACTAAAACATGGGTTTCCTAGTAAAAATTTTGTAATTTCAGCCCTATTTAATTGTTACTTCCTCTTAAATTATTTATTTATTACTTATAAAAAAATATTCATTGAATTTACAAAAAATGTTAAGGTAAGTGGTTGCAATCAATTTATTTTAGCTACATTTAAATAAACCCATTTCGTTGACTAACTTTCAACATTTTTAAATAAATTGTTTGCAACCACTTACCTTAAAAAAAAACTTTTTCTGAAGGAGAGATCCTTAAATGGCTTTGCAAATACAGACAGTAGTAAGTTTAATGTTTTAAACTTATCTTTAATGTCATCAAATGAGGTGCATGTTCAATAACAGTTTCTTTGTGGGTACAAATATTTCAAACTTAACATTGCACATTCACAAAATAAAAAACAAAAATTCACAGGTGGAAAGAGGCCACATTGCGAATCATTAAAACAACAATGCTAAAACTGCACAAATGTTAAACACAGGAGTGCTGACTTAACATTGCACAATTAATAAAAATATCATGTAGAAACAGGCAACAGTACAGTTGTGAATCATAACAATAGTGAATAAAACGGTGCTAAAACTGCACAACAAAGTGTTCACATGTCATGCAACAAATTGCAATTTGTAAGGGAATTTAAGCCTTGTTTTTCGGCCAGCTACTGGATAGATACAGTCTTAAATGGAAATAGTGGCTCATGTAGCGTTACCCATCTGGACTCAACGCTAGTCAATACTGAGTGGGCCTGTCCCATACAGCCTGCTGGGGCAAAATTACAGCATTAAAACTGTTTTTCATAGTCCTAAGAATTTTGGGGGAGAGCCTTTCAGAATCCATCTGCATAAGGAATTTCTGAACAATTTCATAGTAGTATTTTAAGCACATAGATTGTACCCAGCATCAATGCACAGGCTTGTGCCACAGATTTGATCTGCTGAAGAGTCATTACTCCATCAACAATGATTCCAATATCGTCGTAGTCTCCAAGAACACCTCCTTCCTTTTTAATGACACATGTGTCCATGGTGATGTTCTCCAGGTCTTTCAAGAAGTCATCTCTTTGACTGTTCTATATTAAAATAAAAAGAAACCGTTATTAGACATTGTTTAGATTCATAACACTTTGACAAGTCTATACAATCAAGGGTAATTAGGACGAAAACTATGACACCCCCTTCCTCCTAGCTTTTCAGGTTCATCCATTGTTAGTTGAATGCTAGAAAAATACAGCTGGTTTTCTGAGCAAAAACCGTCAAAAAACGCTTACACGTAGTTACATTATGATACGTAATATTCAGAGGGTGGGGAGATGGGGGGGATTCCCCCGGTCTATATGACTCTCTGCATCAGCTAAATTATTTTTGTATTCCCAGTGAATGAGTTAAAACTCCCACCCAGGTGACACTCCTCCAATAACAGACCATGCAAAATACCCAAAATAATAATATCTTTAAAATCTTGCCATTGCGGCTGCACATACGAAAAGGGGGATGTTTTAGTAGTAAAGATATTTACACTGAAACATTAGACTGACAAAAACATAAAAGAAAAATACAATGACGCAAATTAATAGACGTTGCTATAACATATATGAGCATTCAGATCTTACAGAGCAAGCTTACATTAAAGTCAACTGAATGTTTACTGTAATATGTGGTGATGCATAATATAAAAATACTTACTGTGCAAATCATTGGAAACACTTCAGGAAAATGACTTCAATTCACACCACGCAAACCTGGAAACTTCCTTTGGCAACAGGGAAATCATATGTGTCCGAGTCACGTGCATATGCAGAAAGAATCTCAAATGAAAGCAAGCACACAATAATTATTATTGTTAGTTTAAAACACAGTATTTTATTTTTTTTTTTACCAACGGAGGCATGAGAGCTCAACTCTCGCCCGGCCTCCCCCTCCCATTCTCTATCAGAGACATGAACTGCAATGAATTGTGAATTTTATTAACATTAAATCTTCCTCCTCCCATTTTCAACTCAAAATTTTGGGGAAGCTGTGCCTCCCCTGCCTCCCCCGACTAGCCGCCACTGCTAGCACTAACGTTACCTTACCCACCGCCAAAACAAACTGCTCTAGAACAAATCATTAAGAAGATAAAGAATTACCCTGTCCCAACGATTTTATATCTCATGTTTACTCACCTAGAAACCGGCAGATTCCCGAAGGACTGGCTGTGGTAAAACGTTAGGAGGGAACAGCCGTTGCGGCCTGTAGGTTGTGCTATATGGATACAGCCCGCCCGGAAACTACCGATGCAATTTTATTTTCTACCTATTAGATTGGGTTTTATTAACGTCTACTTTACCCCAACCCTAAACCTACCCCTTAAATAATGCAACAAATATTAATTATTGTTGTACAGTGTGACAAAAATTACACTGTATTGATGTGCGCATACCCAGTAGCGCCATACGTATCCCTTCTAGCCTGCCTTGAGCTCGCATCTCTGAAAGCACTTAAGCAATTTTTAAAAATACGTTAGGTGCTATCTTTACAAATAAACGGCATATTTTAAGCTTATAAAACTACATTTTCATCCAAAACTATCTTAAAAATACATTTCGTCACATAAAAAAGTTATATTTGCGTTATTTGTGTGTGCGTGCGCTCGGAGTAGGATGTGACCGTTGGTCGCTGTGGAATTTATCCCAAAGACTCGTTCTGAACTAGACTAGAGCATTATATTCTTTATAGAGCGAACAAACTATTCACTGTAATAAATGGTGCTGTATTACATAAAATATTACTTACTGTGCAAATAGACCAAATGATGAAAACTCCGGGGCTGGAATGAAAATGTCTTCAGTTCTCACCGTGAACCTGACTGGACTTGAAACTCCTTTTGGTGCCAGGGAAAATGTGCATTTGCGCGCATGCACACCAAACCAACTTAATATTTTCTAACTGAATTTAATTAATTCACATTAATCACTTGGATTTAAAACACATGTAATTCGCATAATACCAATTAATATTTATTCATTAAAATCAAAAACTAAGTTTAAATTGTTTAAATTAGCTAAATTGAATTATGCTTAATTTAATTGGGGCCATAATAATTTTTTTCAGTGCACAGTATATAATATAACTATACTATAATAATATATATATACGTGGTGTGAACAGTTTTGCCCCCTTTCCGTTTTTTAATTTGTTGCATATTGTCACACTTTTGTTGCTGCGAAGTGTGGCACAACCAGTTATTAGATTTAGGTGGGCAATTACTTTTTCACGTAGGGCCACGTAGGTTTGGACAGCTTTTTTCCCTTCATAAATTAAATCATCATTTAAAAACTGCATTTTGTATTTACGTGCTTTGTGTAATATTTAAATTTGTTTGATGATCTGAAACATTAAAGTGTGACAAACATCCAAAATAATAAGAAATCAGGAAGGGGGCCAACAATTATTCACACCACTGTATACATAGTAGCAGTATTCAACATTGAATGCTCAAAAAAGTTCATCAAGTTGTCTAAAACCCACTTTTGATGACCTTTGGATCCACTTCAATGTTGAGTTTATCTATCTATCTGTCTGTCTGTCTAATAGCATTTTCATACTCAAACACACACCACAGGGATGATCTTCATAGCCATAACAATACAATAATCCAAATCAGTCAAATTTAACACAGCCTATCTAAAAACATTCTCTTCACACTAAAATCCATAATCCATCATAACCTTAATGTCCAAAGGCAACTTGGTCCACTCTTGCGCAACAGAATACGCAAATGCCCTTTGACCATACAAAGTCTTAAACTTACATAAATTAAGATCCATAATGCTCTGTCTAGTAAAATTACCATGTCTTAATTTAACCTGAGAAAAATTAAAATAAACTGGAGCTCTGTTATTAATTATTCTCTGTACCATTTTTTAATTCAGAAGTGCCGATGTTTTTTTCAATAATTAACCATCCAAGCTGCTGGAAAATGTCTATTTTCCACATGACTAAAACATTGTAATCCTAAAACTAATCTCACTAATTTGTTTTGCGACTTTTGTAATTTTGCCATCCGCATACTGGGTAAATCAATCATCAAAGTGCTACACACATACTCAAAATGACATTGAACAAGCACTCTTAAACTTTCACTATTTAAAAAAAACTAGTGTATCTTGCCAATGTATTTGATTACTGAACACTTTCCAAGCAATGTTTACTCCACTTAAATTATTATCCAAAACACAGCCAAGATAATTAACCGATGTTCTATTTGCTAGGACATAACTATCAACTTTCAACAGCTAAATCCTTTGCCTTACACAATTTATAATTTGAACCTAAAAGAATGCATTCTGATTTTCCTAAATGTAATAAAAGCTTATTTTCATTCAGCCATTCCTTCACCCTAAGCTCCTCACCTAATTTCTCCTGAATTTCAGTCTCCATATCTGCAACTAAAAGAGCAGCATCATCAGCATATAAAAACATATTTCCCTCACATGAAGCCTGAATATCATTTATATATAATAAAAATAATAGCAGACCAAGTACGCTACCCTGAGGAACCCCATTATTCACAATTTCACCCTCAGAAAGTATCCCTCCCATTTCTGTCTTCTGAATTATCCCTGTTAGATAGGAAGCTAAGCAAGATTTTACTGTACATGAAAAACACAAAGCACTTACTTTATCTAAGAATATTAAATGGTTAACAGTATCATAAGCTTTCTGCAGATCCAGCAGACATGTTTCCTCTATCAATCTCTTTCCTAATAAAATCTGTCAAATATAATAAGCAAGTGTCAGTTGAATAAGACTTCTAAAACCTGACTGAAAATCATAAATTAATTTGTTTTTACTTAAATATTATTTTAGAAACAACACCCAATATAGAAACTGGTTGATATTTTCCTGTATCTTGTCTGCTTACATTCTTAAATAATGGAATAATTTTTTGCTATCTTCATATCAGTTACTACTGTCCCTTTCTTCAATGAAAGATTGATTATGTGAGGGTAGGTGCAATATTACTAGCTCCATCCTTTAAAAACCTTGCTGGAATTTCATCCAAAAATCCTTTGCCCTCTTAAATTTAGGGAATGCTTTATTTCTACTTTTTATTAAATCAATTATTGTTTGATTCATCCAGGGACTGGCTTTTTGTTTGATTCTCTCTCATATCTCTAAGGAGAGCTACTCCATCTACAACTTTAAGAAATACATGATCCAATATTACACTTCAAATAATCAGTTACAACCCTCTACGCACACCTTGGCAATATAATCGCCATTGGCATTACATTTTTTTTTGTTGTACTCCCAGACTGATACACACACACACACCACACATCACACACACACACCACACACACACCCAACACACACGACACACCTTTTACCTTAGCTATTAATTGGGGGAATTACCTAGACTTCTATTGTTTTTATATGCAATAGTTATACACTTTTTAACCTAAACCCACCCCTAACCCTACCCCTCACAGAAATCTTTCTGCATTTTTACAATTTCAAAGGAAAAAAAAAAAACTTTTTACTTTATTTTTATAACAGTTTTACAAATTAGGACATCCACAAATTGAGGTTTTTGTCAGGTTTTGCTCACTTTTGGAAACAAATAAAATATGGTTAAGTAGGTACACACATACACAACACACACACAGACATGATTCCACCCAATCAAATGGAACAGCTTCTTAAATAACTGAATGTGCACTCTTAACTGCAGCCAATCAAGCATTATATTATGATATTATGATAATTAAGCACTATTTAATGATAGAACTAGTGATTAGAACTAAAACTTGGTAACCATAATTGAATGTCATTTTAACTGAACTTAGGACTGGTGGTGGTGTTTAAGATATTGTTGGTCATAGGTAATAGTAATTGTTATTAAAAGGTACTACTACTACTACTATTATCTGCTGGATTCATTGCTGGGAATATTAATCACGTTATCAGTGTTCGCTCTAACTGATTTACTGAAATCAAAACGGGGACGTTAATAGATGAGCACCAACCAACGAGAGCTGTTCGCGCATTAGCTTCGCCCACTGCCGAGAAACCGGCATATCTTCTGCTTGTTCTTAAAAGCTGAATAATTCTAAATGAACTCTGTTATTTTGACAGGAAAATACAACAAAGAATATGGCTTACATGTAGCGCGTCGATTCAGCATGGTATGCAAGACTCTCGCTCTCTCTCTTTGCATGTGTGAGAAACACAGCGCTATCAGTAAAGCGACGGCGAGTCTTCACACTAGTTTACGGTACGTCAAATACAGGTGCGCTGTGTGTTACATACTGCGCATCCATTGCGTACATGACATGATCCATTGAGTGCATCCAAATAGTACAGATCGCTTGATGGAGAGCGAAAAACTCTCAAGCGCTCAGTCAGCGTGTTTATCGAGTGAAAATCTGTTTTGAACGCCTCTCACACACATACTGGCGTGTAAAATCTAAGAATTTATTAGCAAATGCTATGTTAGACCTTATTTAGTCGCCCCGAGTAAGATTTAGTCGCATATGCGAGTGATTTACTCACAATGTAGAGGGTTGCATTAATGATACTATTAATGACTCAATTAAAGTATTCATTAATGATTCAAAATAAGGTTGTGTCTCATATGACCGTGGTTAAGGTTGTTAATTGAAAAGTAAAGGCTATTCCCATATCTAGATATAGTGTCATCTGTCACCTGAAACAAGAGATTTGACTATTTAGAAAACTGGAAATATATAAAATATAATGTATTTTATGGATATTTAATTTGAATACTGGTTGTTTGAAACGTGTTGAAAAAAAATAAAGCTATTAAAAAATGTGAATTGAAATTTGTACACTGATGCCCAGCAGTGCACAACAGTTGTATATTAAATGCTTAGCAACAGCTTAAAATAGAGAAATGAGTACTAAAACCTGGAAATATGTTAGTATTTTTGCACTTACAGTTCCATAGCCCTGAAATCAATTTGATCAAGATATGTTCACTTGTTATATTTCAAAAAGGTTAAAGAAAGGATGCTCAAAGGTGGTGTAACCAAAAATCAAAGGTTCATCTTTTTTGAAGAAAAGGTGCAACATTCACTTCTAATAAAATAAAATATTTATAATATATACTGTAAATAATAATTTATTTGGTAAATGTACAAGTAATGTTTCTGCCATATTCAGGTGTGAGGATTTTATTCTTATTCTTTGACATAAAATACATGTTTAACACCCCACTTGTGGTGTTTTGTTTTCTTTTCATTTATGTGGTTACTAACAGGTGACTAAATTCCTACAGAGGTTGCAGACATTAAACGTAATCACGCCAAAGAAAACTCATCTGCTCACTTTGCAAAAGAAACTTTTACATCTTTTTTTGTAATTTACGATGAGGGGACGCTCTTGCAAACTTTTTTGAAATCCATCTTTCTTCTCTGTCTTCTTTCTAATCTTCTCTTTCTTCTTTCCTTTCTTTCTGCCTTGTAGATAAAAAAAGAAAAGAGGAAAAACCCAACATTTCCCTGCAAGCTTATTATGTGGCTTTGGTCATCAGCAAATGTTATGTAAGTTTCATTTAGGCCTAACACGCTTTTTTAGCGTTTTTACCTACACCCCCCCCAACCCACCCCCCCTACCCAAGACACCTACCCATCTTGAGATTGTATCTAAAGTCTTGTCGAATTAATGAAAATTGTTTCTTGTGAAGAAAGCCTGATGAACAAAGCATTTAGGGTAAAGTCTCATGGAACTCTGGTTGGTCACAGAGCTTATTTTCTGCATTAATCCAAAAGCCAATGGAAAAATCCAATTGGCTTTTTGTCGAGGGAACCAGATACTTCCGACTCTGCAAGCATTCCATTATGAAATTATGATCATGATATAATTACTTGGTGAGTTTTGTGGATAAACCATTTCAATCATTTCCTTTGCTTCTTTACCTTTTTGGTGTTTCCCTTGAACTGTGATACCATCACTGTAAGACACAACTATCTCAAGATTGAATGAATAGAAATTAGACGTTTGTGCTATGAAAAGCTTGCATTGTGTGAAATGCTATGAATTATAACATAATGCTGAGAATGTAAAATCATTCACTAAGGCTTGTGGGTTGGGTTTTTCCCACATTATTTAGTTTACCAGCAGAAGTTTATGTCCTGTTAAATACTTTCCACAAGTGCATTTAAACCTCTAAAAAAAAGAGCCATGTGTGGTGAAATTCTAAAAGAAAGGGAGTAGGGGGAAAGCTCATATTTTTTTTTTTTCTTTGTTTTTAATTATTGTTACATAGTTTGCATTATCATGTCTCAGGCAGTCCTTCAAAGACCCAAAGAGTTGAATAGCCTATAAAACACAATGAAAGGACAGACCTTGATGGAAATTTCCAACTTTAGCTATGCGTAATCTTTTTTGCTATGTAATATACTTATTTATGTTTATTTTATGTTTTCTCAATACATGATTCATATCATATCTTTTTTTTTTTTTTTTTTTTTTTTTTATTTTATTATTTTATTTTTTTTTTTTTTTTTTTATCTTTTCTTTTTTTTTTTTCTTGGTTGATGCACAGCATGGTTTTGTTGTTGTTGGCTAGTCAGGTAACTGTCGTCCATGCATATGGCATTATGGGCTGCACCTTTGGGGAAAAAAAATCGAATTGCAATTTTTTGGTTAGAATTGCGATTTGAATTTAAAATTTGGTAACTTCTTCTTCTTCCCTTCTGCGTAACACTTCTCTCCAAAAACATGGATTATCATAGGTTTACACTACTTCCAATTTCTTTCATTTTCCTAAGGGAAAAGTATTATTTTTCCTATTTATGCCCAAAATAGGACTTAGTGCGCAATACTGAGCCTTAAATTCATGCAATGTTTCATTCTTATAGATGCCAGAGAGCGATCTCGCACAGAAACTCCAAATATGCATCATAGTAGTAATCGAACTCACTACGTTCTAGGAAATCCCTAATATGGGAAAAGACAGCCAGCTATCGCTGTGATTGAATAAAAAGTAGGCAACAATACATTGTTTATATGTGTTCTTCAAGCCGTCTTGGGTATTTTCATAATAATAAAGTAAATTTATAATACAATGCTAATCAACATAGCCTTTATTACAGTACAGAATACTATAAAATAATATATTTTCTGCCTCATTCTGTGATATAAAGAAGCCACATCAAGTTATTTGACACTTGACTGATGGAAACACTTCAGGAGTTTCAAAGTCATCATCAGATTGGTTGGGAAAAAAAAAGTGATTGATTTTGCTTTTACCTTTCAGAGTCAATGGCCATTCATATTCTTGGCCCTTCAAAAGCGGCAATGGTTCCTGCTTCAGTGGGTCTGAAGGTCTGGCTACGGTGTGGAGACTACACAAACTCTTAAAAGGTCACGGTGCTTAAAAGTTCTCCTTCAAGCGATGCCATAGAACAGGAGTGGCGAACTCCGGTCCTGGAGAGCCGCAGCCCTGCATATTTCAGCTCCAACCCTAATTAAAACTCCCCTGCCTGTAGCTTCCTTCTTTCCTAGTAACTGTTTCAGAGGAGGAGCGACCGTTGATAGCTGTTCGCGTGTGTTGATTAGGGTTGAAGCAAAAAACTCTGCAGGGCTGGGCTCTCCCGGACCTCACTTCGCCACCCCTGCCATAGAAAAGACCAGTTTGGTTCCACAAGCAACCATTCAGACAGGTCAAATGTTTCTTTAAAGAACCATAGGCCTCTTTTCTTTCCTTTTTGTAATCCGAAGAAACCTTATTCGCCACAAGAACCTTTTGTGAAACCGAAAGGGTTCCTTCAGATGTTAAGGTTCTTTTATGGAACCATTTAGAACAAAAAGGGGGTGAGGGGGGGGGGTGTTCTCTATGGCATCTTGAAGCACCTTTTTTTTAAGAGTGTAGTAATTGTAGCTCACTCACATATCACAAATTATTTGATCATGGTACAAAAGTATATTTCTGAGAGATTGTTTTTAAGTGTCTATCCATATAAAAAAAAAAATGTAACCTTACTTTCGCATTTTAATCTGGCCTTAGTTTTAATTTCAAGATGTAGTTCTGTACACAATAAAATACATCAATAAATCCATCTCTTTAACTTAATAAGATGGAACAAACATCTCTCCACCACAAGCAGACTTTAGATTTCTTAAATAAAACTGTCCTTGCTTATAAATTTACTGTGGCTTTGGAGTTTTTACATCTTTTGTTGATTTGTTTATTTTTTTAAGATGCATTGATTTGGTTATTGCTCTTGAAAGTAAAAATATTTCCCATGGCTGTTTGAAATGATCATTGGAAATGTTTGATTCTTAAGAAATAGTAATGAATATTGTTCCATGGTCTGTATTTATTTTAATATAATTTAATTTATGAAATGAACTGCACTCTAGAAAATGCTGGGTTAAATAAAACCCAGCGCTGGGTTAAAAAGGGACAAACCAAGCTATTGGGTTGTTTTGACCCAGTGGGTTACTGCCGAGAAGGTTGGGTTAAACATTTAACCCAACTGTTGGTTGAAAACAACCCAATAGCTGGGTTTGTCTTTTTTTAACCCAGCATTTTTTAGAGTGTGTGCCATTTTTAAACAGTTGGGTATTAAAATATTGGTGGAAAGTAGGCTTGGGTGATAAAACGGTATCGATATTTATTGACGGTACACCTTCTTCGATAACGATAGAAACAATGTTCGATATAGCGCACGATATATAGACAGGTGCTATGAGTGACGCAAACAGCGCACACAAACACAAACACATGCTGTAATGAGTGCTGTGCCTGCCTGTGATGATGACAATTGTGAATAAAGAATGAATATTAGTCGAATTTAAAATTAAACATTTGCATTTGAATGTTAGGTGTGCGTCAGGGAGCGTCATCGGTGGAGCGCGAGATGCGGTGGTTATGATGTAAGTGACGTTGTAGTTTAATGTTTTGTTAGTCTAGCCCACGAGACGTGCCACAGTTGCTGCGTTATTCATTCAAAATATTAGAGAAATATAGAAGCTCAATGCGGAGAAGATCTTGATTAGGTTAAAACCGAAACCAAGCCATTCACACAGAACGCATATTCAGCACATTTTTTTAAGACAGACAAAATAGACTCTGCCTCGCTATCTTTTTTATCTACTACACGAGATGTATAGAAAGCCATGCAACATTAAAACAGTTTAAACTTTTAGAAAACACGTCACGATTTGTGGAGGTTTTTTTTTTTTTTTTTTTTTGTTTATTTTTTTTTTTTTATTTTTTCCTTGTCACGGTCTCATATGTTGTTTTTAAAGGCAATCTGTGTGCAGGTGGCTTTTTCCACGGCCGGTTTCGTGCATTGGCTCTTTGGATTAAGCAGTGCATAAATACATGATGCCGTTTTGTTCATAATTGGTTTGTGCAATTTACGAAATTATGTTTGATTATATGAGTTAATTTAGACGTAATGCACGTTTTTTAATAGACTATTACTTCCTTGCGTTGAACATTTAAAATGCGCTGCATTATTTTGCTCATTGTGCCCTCCTGTGGCCTCAGGAGACAATTAGACCTATAAATTAAAGACCTATTTAATCTGCATATAAAAAATTAGAAATTAGATATTTGTTTAATTATTGTGTTTGATTGTTAAAACAAAAACATTTGTTGTTTGTCTCAATAAATTGTGTTAATTATAAATACAGTGGTTAAATTTAAACTTTTTTTTCTATTGCTTTTTGCTTTAAAAAAGGTTATAAAAATGTCAATAATTATCGATACCGAGCGATATGAAACATTATATCGTTGATTTGATATTCAGTCTCCTCGACTGACTGGTATGTAAGACCTAAATAAACATGAACTTTTGTAAGAAGTAAACCATAAATGGAGATCTTATTATAAAAGGTCTCCGGTGAACATTTACCTCACAGCACTGCGCATGTGTTAAAAGTATTTTTGAGAAGATCATATTCAGTCATTGTTATGTTCAAGTGTTTACAAACATTACAAACAAGACAGAAATGCTTGTTTTTTTTCTTCCCCCCTATTGATTGGTATTTTAGTCGCACCATCCTAATCCTTTTTCTTCAATCCGATCAAAATATCAGATCGTTCAGATCGAGCTCATTCGGGTCAATTGACGTTTACATGAAGCTTTTCAATCCGATCGAGTCATCAGTCCAATCACTAACTGCTTATTTTGGTGCATGTAAACGTAGCTATTGAATGCATCTGACCAGTAAGAAGATGGAGGAGAATAGTGAAGCATTGTGTCTGTCATATTGTTGTATTCTATAGTGACTTTGATTTCTTCACTTATAAGTTCACAATAACAACTCCTTTGATGTTTTGAATGTATTGCCAGCTGAATAAGATTTTCCTGTAACAGGCAGGAAACATGATTTAATAATGTGTCATCAAGTGTCTTGCTTCACGTGTAGAGTCCCGTTCCCTCCCGCTCCCTCTGGGCAGCTAAGGCATTTGGTTTTTTTTTTTTCTTCCATGCTTGTTAACCATGTCAACTCAGTGTTTCCTGAAACAAGATTTTTTCCTTGTGTGAGGTAAAATAAACGTGTTAAAATATGCCAACAGTCCATGTCAGTTATGTTATTCCATCAGTTATCGTAGCTCGTAACCTCATATCTCAATGCAGCTACATGTAATGTAGGTCGGTCTCAACTACCCCATTACAAAAAGAAGTCAGGCGATCTTTATGTTCGGGTGTCCATAATCCATTTTTGCTTCTAAATTCTTGTTCTCTTTTTTTCTTTATTTTTCGTTGTTTCTTGACTTGTTTCTTGAAATCTAACTCTGTCTTATGACATTTACACTTTCATTTTTACTGTACATGGAAAAAGAGCCATGAGTCTCAGTACTGGATTGTCTTTTTAGGTAATGGTTTTATTCATAATATATGTCATTAATACATTTTTTTTAGAAATGGTTTTGAATTTTTATCAAGAGTCAAACTGAAAGACATTTTTTTTTTTTTTTTTTAAAGCATTTAAAAGGGATGTTCCCCCAAAATGAAAACGCTTGTCATCACATTTACGGGTCGGACCCTCATGTCGTTCCATACAAAAACTTTCTCATGTTGAACATAAAAGAAGATATTTTGTAGATTGCTAGTAATCAAACAGTTGAATGTCCCCATTGACTTCCATAGTATTTCTTCTCCTGCTAAGGAAGTCAATGGGGACCAACATCCCTTTGGTTCTTTAAAATGTCTTCTTTTGTGTTCAACAGAAAAAAGAAATTCAAACAGGTTTGGAATGACATGAGGGTGAGTATAATTAATGACAGGATTTTCATTTTTAGGTGAACTAACCCTTTAATTTGTATTACATGATTTTTGTTTATGTCATGAATATATGCCTAGCTTTTAAAAATGTAAAACTATCATAAAAAATAATTCAAATTGATCAATTTAATACATCTTGCTGAATAAAAGTATTAAGTTAGATTAATTCAAAGTATTAAAAAATAAAGGTAAAATATCTTAATGACCCCAAACCTTTGAACGCTAGTGTAAATCAAAAACCATGATTTCTTTTTCTTTCTTTTTTTTTTTTACATCATCCATCACATGTCATGGGTGTTTGTTCTTGTCCTCCGTGTCTAGTGTAAAAAAAAAAAAAAAAGTCTTTTTCTCAAAAAGCCAAGCAGGTTAACAATAAAACACAAGCCTCTCTCTCTCTGCTGTATCTCCGCAGGGCGCCCCACTCCTTGATCCTAACTTCATGGCCCTAAACTCCAACACTGCCACTTACTTTCCCACGACTGTTGGTTTTTTTCGTGCTCTTCTTGAGACCCGAAGTGCTACATGCATGTACAACCAACTCCTCACTCCAACATTTTCTGGGCATTTGTTCTTTTTTTGTTTTTTTTTTTTTTTTTCCCATGAGGCTGTAAATTTGTTTTGGTTTATATTAAATATCAAGGATTAGTTAGCATTAATTTGAGGCTTAGGTCTAAGAGCATATAATAGGATGTATTGTCCAAACAGCCTGTCAAGTTGTCTCCTGTAGGTATTGACCTCTCAGGCTTGTAACAGCACTCCGGTGAGACTGAGTAGCCTGTAATTTGGTGGGTGGTTCAAGGTGCCCTTCTCTCTCAGCTTGAGAGCTCTCTCTGTCGCCATTGATCATATGTGTGTAACGTAAGATCTATTACCCACTGAAACCCGTGTTCCCGTACAGTAGAAATCAAAGACTTCTTTGAGACGGGTCATCTTTGAGAGTTTTACTCTCCCAGCTCTGACTGCCATTCATCTGTGGACAACAAATCTCTGTGGAGAGACCAAACACAAACATGCTTCTATACTCTCAGATAATAGTTAAGAAGTGGGTTAAAGTGGTCATCACAAAATAATTTATAGATTTGATGGTTTCCTTTGGATACTGGGAAGAAAAACCGAGCAAAGATGAATAAATTAACTCCCATTTTTAAGTATGGCTTAGGTGTCTATATATTTTTGGTTCACTGTGGATGAAGAAAATATTTTAACATTGATTAACACGCCCCCTCCACCCCCCCCCACCTCCTTATCTGGTCAATATTTCCCCACGTTGTTTCATGTACTGGAAAACCTTTGGAAGGGTTTTTCTTTTTTTTCTGGTGGGGATAAAAAAAAAAATACAGAGTTTTTTTTTGTTTAAGGTTTTTTTTTTGCTCTGAAGGCGATGAAAATCCCAGATGTAATACGTCTGAAACAGGAGCAGCACGTGCATAATGAGAAAGAGGTTCTGACGGAGGTGAACCATCCTTTCCTTGTCAGACTGTAAGTGAACACTACGCAACCTTAACATATAGGCTACAACAGAAATGGAACCACTGTTTAAGTTTTACTTGTAAAAAAAAAAAAAAAAAAATACAAAAGATACAAAAAAAACTTTAACCAAAATATTGTTAAAATGTTGTTTGACCTTCTACAATCACCAAGCTTGCTATAGTGTTCCTACTGTAATTATTGGTCGTTTTTTGTGCTTTTGTAACGTAAGTCTTTTAATGTGTAGCCTATTTGTCACAAGCATATAGCAAGTATACATACAGTGGGTACGGAAAGTATTCAGACCCCCCCTTAACATTTTTTCACTCTTTTTTTGTATTGCAGCCATTTGCTAAAATCGTTTGTTATTTTTTTTCCTCATTAATGTACTCAGAGCACCCCATATTGACAGAAAAAAACACAGAATTGTTGACATTTTTGCAGATTTATTAAAAAGAAAAAACTGAAATATCAAAATCACCTGGTCCTAAGTAATTTTCCTACACCCTTAGTTGCTGTGACAACCATATATTTAAAATAACTTAAATTCAACCTCAGGTGCTGTCCATGTTCTTCTGATCATCCTTAGAAGAGGATCTACACCTTCATTTTTGAGTCCATCGTTGTTTTGATTATACTGATTGGATGGATTTAGGAAAGCCACTAACCACTGTCTATAAGACCCTTACAGCTCACGTGCTGTCAGAGCAAACGGAATCATTACTGTCAAAGGAACTGCCTGAGAGCTCACGAGACCGAATTGTGGGCAAGGCACAGACTGCCAGGTTACAAAAAAACTTCGCTGCACATTATTAAGGGTTTCCTAAGAGCACATGGCCGCCATAAAATCCTTAAATGGAAAACTTTGGTACCCAAACCCTTCTTAGAGCTGTCCGTCCGGCCAAACTGAGCTATTGGGGGAGAAGAGCCTTGGTGAGAGAGTAAAGAAGAACCCAAAGATCACTGTGGCTGTGCTCCAGAGATGCAGTCGGGAGATGGAGAAAGTTGTAGAAAGTCAACCATCACTTGCAGCCCTCCAACTTCGGGGCTTTATGGCAGAGTGGCCCGGCGGAAGCCTCTCCTCAGTGCAAGACACAGGAAAGCCCGCATGGAGTTTGCTAAAAAAAAAACACCTGAAGGACTCCAGATGGTGAGAAATAAGATTATCTGGTGTGATGAGACCAAGATAGAACTTTTTGACCTTAATTATAAGCGGTATGTGTGGAGAAAACCAGAAACTGCTCATCACCTGTCCAATACAGTTCCCAACAGTGAAGCATGGTGGTGGCATCATCATGCTGTGGGGTGTTTTTTTCCCATCTGTCCCTTTTTTTCCAGTGTTTTTCAGCTGCAGGGGCAGGACGGCTGGTTGCAATCGAGGGACAGATGAATGCGGCCAAGTACAAGGATATCCTGGACAAAAACCTTCTCCAGAGTGCCCAGGACCTCAGACTGGGCCGAAGGTTTGCCTTCCAACAAGACAATGACTCTAAGCACACAGCTAAAATAATGAAGTAGTGGCTTCACAACAACTCTGTGACTTTTTTCTTGAATGGCCCAGCCAGAGCCCTTACTTAAACCCAATTGAGCATCTCTGGAGAGACCTAAAAATGGCTTGTCCACCAACGTTTACCATCCAACCTGGCAGAACTGGAGAGGATCTGCAAGGAGGAATGGCAGAGGAATCCCCCAACTCCAGGTGTGAAAACTTGTTGCAATCTGTTCCCAAAAAAGCCATACATGGCGAGTAAGATCAAAAGGGTGCTTCTACTAAATACTGAGTAAAGGGTCTGAATACTTATGTAAATGTGATATTTCAGTTTTTTTTTTTAATAAATCTGCAAAAATGTCAACGATTTTGTGTTTTTCTGTCAATATGGGGTGTGTGTGTACATTAAAGTAATGAGGAAAACAAAATTAACTTAAATGATTTTAGCAAATGGGTGCAATAACAAAGAGTGACAAATTTAAGGGGTCTGAATACTTTCCATACCCACTATATATATATTCTTCTATGACCAAAAATTCACAAAATGTAACAAATATAATGTGGAACTTTTTCAGGTACTGGACGCACCATGATGATCGTTTTCTGTACATGTTGATGGAATATGTAAATGGAGGAGAACTCTTCAGCTATTTACGCAGCCGAGGACGTTTCAGCAACAGCACAGGAATGTTTTATTCAGCTGAAATCGTCTGCGCCATTGAATACCTTCACTCCAAAGAAATTGTCTACAGAGACCTGAAACCAGAGAATATACTGCTGGACAGTGAGGGGCACATTCGATTGACAGATTTCGGGTTCGCTAAAAAGCTCTCTGAAAGGTATGTTGGCAACTGGTTATCTACAAAAAGAACAGTGTAGTTTTCAAAGTCGTGCATGCACACACACACACACAAGTCTCTTATGGTCACCAAAGCTCCATTTATTTGATCAGAAATGCAGTAAAAAAAAAAAGTGTTTTGTTTTCCACAGCCATTTTTCAAGTCTTCAGTGTCACATGATCGTGTAACCATTTGTGGGTTGACCAGTTTATTTTATTTTATTTTTTTATTTTTTTTGGACAATTATCCACAGTGGACAATCATCCAAACAAACAATTATTATTATTATTTTTTTATTATTCATTCATTCATTCATTCATTCATTATCTATTAGCCTAAATCTGTTAAATTGCGTGCATTAACTTAGGTCCAATTCTGTGCTTATGTACTCAATAAATAATCCAAAACCAAAAGCCAATACAGCGGAGTATTAGAGCTGCAGACAGTTAAGTAGGTTCTCATATTTGGTCTCTAAAAATGGCATTGGTGCATTCGTTCCTGAAACAGTCAACATATGATGAAATTTAACTACAGATATCATACTGTTTTTGTGTTTGTTGTTGATGTCTTCTCAGCTGATGTATTATTACATTGAAATATAGTCATTTTCATTTAATACACTCCTAGATAGATCTGTTGATGTTGTGAAATCTTTTGAAGTTATTTTTAAGTACATAAACCAGGGAGAGAGAGATAGCTGAGCAGCAGTTATCTGAAGTGTGCGCCCTTGAAGATTAAAGTTGATTTTAAGATTGGATTAGGCATGCTGCAGATTTTTACCTTCATTCCATGGCATTTTAACATTCCTAGTGTTCTCATTGTCAAATTAAATATAAATCATTAAACCTGCTTTGAAATTCTGTAGGGGATCAAATTCAGTTGCACGATTCATGGAGTTTTTCAGAATTTTAACTATGATGTTAGTGAATATATAATGCAGTAACAAACTGCCATGTCACTCTTTGTCCTTCAGAATATCCAACTGAATGCCTTCTTTCACTCATACTGTGTGACTCCCCCTACAAAAGACATATGCGAATGCTTCTCTGCAGGTTATTAAAGCTGTCCTAATATGAGTGTCTTTAAAAAAAAAGGCTTAGTTTGGACCCCTAGAGCATCCATCAACCCACCGTTATTAATTCTGAATGAGTGCAACCAATGGACCATGGACCAATTTAAGAGTAACCTTGCTGAAATTGAAAATCCCTCTGGTTTTGCCCCTGATAGTATCATTCAAATACAATAAAAGAACAAGAGATTGTGTGTTTGTATGTGTGTGTATTTCCATCTGCAGTGCAGCGCTTTCTCAGAGCAAGCCTTGACCCCTTCTGATGTGTAAGGGTGGGTCGTGTTTCTGTTTCTCTGTGCATGAGGAAGGACCCCAGAACGTCGGGGGTCTGACTTTGATGTGCAAGTGACCCACATATAGAAACTGAAAGCAGTGCCCCCGGTCCAATGGAGAAGACAACTGTCCCTGCCAAAGCACAGCTTTGGCTTTTTTCCAGTCTGAAGTAATCGTCTGCTACAGACTGTCCTGTGGCAACAATTCACCCGGTGGCTAATTTGCATTTGGCTTTATGTTCAGGAGATATTTTTGCTGTTTCACTTTGATCATGAGCATTGAAAAGCCCTTTATGTTAAAAATGAGGACAAGGATGAGCCTTGTGGAAATCCGAAGCCCCTTTTTTTTATTTATTTATTTATTTTATTGTATGCGGCATTAGGGCGTTTTTTCATCTTATCTTATCTTGTCAGAATGTCTGCTCAAGATGATGGCTTATTATTGTGTCAGAGTTACTGATGAATCGCAGGGCTCTTATTGTGGTCATGTTTGGGGGTGAGGGAGGGAACTTGTCAAACGCTAGCTGCACAGTTTCAAGTGGCCAATCAAAAAGAAAAAGAAAAAAAGAGGAATTCAGAGAAAAGTCACCTTCATCACAACAGCTTTGATGGACTTTGATGTCCTGAAAGTCCTTTTTGAAAATTAAACTATGAATTTTGAGATGTTTACAACGCTTGTTACAGCAATGAGAAACTATTCAGCCGTTACAGCAAAGAGTAATGGTGAAATACAACATAGACAGGCCTACCTTTTCTAGTCAGACATGTAAATACAGCCATGCAGACAAACATGTTAAGTGAGTCATCAGTTGTGCTTATATTAATAACAGGATCTGATCTTGATAACCGGATCAGTTTCTTCGCTGCTCCTATTAGTATGCAGTCTGATATAATTAGAGCAAAAATAAATAATCAGAGCCAATCGAAAATCACATCACACCAAACCTCTCTCACAGTTCATTGGAATGCTGTTGTGAGCTGACAACTGAGAGGCTTCAGTTAACACAAGGGAGACTAATCCTCTCTATTACAGAGAGAAGAACTAAAACCAGACAGCTGAGCACAGAAAGATAAAGAAAGAGACTGAAATAGAGAGCAAGAAAAGAAGGAATATAAATACTGTGAGAGACATGCACGCAAGCTATTCCAGACCCCCTTACGTGTAAGTTTGCTATCACCATGGCAGTATTATGATAGTATCAGCAGTAATATGGCCCAGTGAGATTATATTGAGAATAGAAGAGGGCCAAGCACTGAACCCTGAGGTACCTCGGTTCTGTGATGATTTAGACACAACTTGAAAAACAAAATACATATTATGTTAGTTGAATAAAGTAGTAAATAAAATGAATCAATGTTGTTGCTCCCATATTAAAAATGGTTGAACTAAAATGTAAATATAATGTACAAGTGACAAGTTCATAACTCTGGACTTTGCATTAAGTTAGAAAATCAATATTGTTTTAGTATGTTATTATTGGCCTAGTTAAAAAGTAATATACTCTCATACTTATATAATGTACTTTGTCCTAAAAAAGGTTGAAGACCCAGGAGCTAGAACAATCAGAAGGTCGAGCTAAAGATCTGCCAAAACCGCAAAATGTTTCTGTGAGAAGTCTACAGTATAGCTTTTATGTTACTCATCATTTCCTTATATTGAGATACTGGAATTGACAGGAAATCAGATCAGCAGAGCAAAAAAAAAGTCTCATTTACATATGTCCTTCTCCTTTCCTTATTGACATTCTGGTATCAACAGATACAATCTTATAATTATGTTACAAAACCATATCCAGACAGAGAAGCAAAAGGCAGTGGTTTGCTAAAGGACAGGTCAACAGACTCATTTATCGACCGGCCCCATGGCCCCAAACAAACACAGTTTTGTCATTTCACCCCATGGAGCTGCAGCTACACTGTGTAATCAGAAACCCTCTACTACAGTGTGGTGGACTTTCACTCTAGCTTCTAGTTCAATATACAGTTACGCTTATAGTTTCCTTGACTTGAAGTGGATATGTCTCTGCCTTACACCAGCCAATACAATCCGGTCCAGATAGCCAGCTGTCACAAGGTGTACTGTAATTACACCCCTCTGTGTGCTATCTAAACAGTCACTGTAGTAGATGGGCTATGTTACACTGTGGTTATATATCTATTTTTACTTTGTTAAATATATAGCCAACACAAATCAATATTTCATGTCTATTTATTTATTTATGTATGGTAATTGGGTTTGGCTTCCAACAATTTTCAAAATATATTCTCATTTGTGTTCTGCAGATAAATGAAAGACATACAGGTTTGAAACAACATGAGTGTGTGTGAATGATGACCATTTTCATTTTTAGGTGAACTATCACTTTAAGTCTTAACTTGGAAAGCTTCAAAAATTCAAAGATTAATTTACTGGCTGAGAAAAAGTACAGAATCATACATGTGTGTTCTTTATTTATGTCATTTATGTTTATATCATTTATGTTCATCATCTTAAAACATTTAATTTATTTCCAGTTATAAATCAGATTTTGATCCCAGTGGTCTAAGAATTTGGGACCCTGTGGGAATTTTCCTCTCTTTCTGTCCATCACTATTTTATTCTCTCTTTCTTTTCAGGACATGGACTCTATGTGGTACTCCTGAGTATTTAGCTCCAGAAGTTATCCAAAGTAAAGGTCACGGGCGAGCCGTGGACTGGTGGGCTTTGGGTGTTCTCATCTTTGAAATGCTTGCAGGGTAAGACGGCATTATGATCACCTCCTAAACATTTTACACCAGGGATTTCAACCAGGAATCTGTGTAGCCCTGGTAGTTTGTAATTTACTTCAGGGACTCCGAGTTACCGTCTTCCGCCATTTTTTCGAGAGTATCCCAGAACATAAACAACGTAATCAGCTTTGTTTACATATCGGCCTGCGTGGCCTTTGTCCCTCGCTGAACATAATGCAGGCGTTGTTATGTTCAGTAGTACATTGACGGCGCAAATGCTGAATGTAAACAATGCTCATTATGCTGGGTACTCTCCAAAATGGCGGAAGACTGTAACTCTGGGAGAAGAACTGCTGAATAAATTATGTTATTGTTGTTTTCTTTGCGCACAAAAAGTATCCTCGTAGTTTCGGAAAATTACGGTTGAACCCCCCTTCTGTCACATGAGCTATTTTAACCAATGAATTTAAATAATAAATAAAAAACCGATGTCCTTGTTACGTTTCTATGCGTTTATCGTGGTAATAGCATTGCTGTCTATGGAGGGTCAGAGAGCTCTCAGATTTCATCAAATATATCTTAATTTGTGTTCCGAAGATGGACGAAGGTCTTACGGATTTGGAACGACACGAGGGTGAGTAAAATGACAGAATTTTCATTTTTGGGTGAAATAACCCTTTAAGTACTGAGTAATATTAATTAACTACATAGTTAGGGTTAGTTATTAGGGTTTGATTTAGGGTTACTTGCATGCAATTATGCATCATTTATTGTTATTATAATAGTAAGCACATGTAACGTTTAACAGGGACACCTTAAAATAAAGTGTCACCCTATAGTTTTATTATTGGGAGTGACTGGGTTTGTTAAGAGTCAAACCCCTGATTTACAGCAAAACAACTCAGTAATTGAATTTCCATCTTTTAAAATTCATCACATGTCTGTGACTTTCACGTGTTTGTGAGAAAAAAAAATCCTATTTTGTGACAACTATTTTCCATGTATAATTGAACTGCCCTTAAGCTAATGGTTACTTGACCAAAACCAGTCATGAATAAATACATGATGAAAAACAACACTTGCTATTGCATCCTGTATGGCTCAGACTGTATTTGTACTGGCTTGTGGTCAGGAAAAATCAGCTATTGTCAAAGATACACCACTAGAGAGCAGCAGTGGAATATTAGACACTGAGTTCTGCCAAAGGCCCAAACCTCCATGTGCATGTCTCAAAGCAGATGGCCTCTTTCAGTGCTGCCTTGATATTTATCCTTATTTGCCTAGATGTTTATCCTCGCAGCCTACATTTAGTGTGCGCAAACTGGCATATTTAATATGCACACAGATATTCTGCTCGTATTTACAGTATCTCAGGGGGCGGATGCATTTCTTGGAATATAACTTGTTTACAAAAAGATTACATCCAGATTAAATTCTCATTACCAGCACATGTGGGCATAAATGTGTGGTAGAACAGCATGCAACATTTGTAGATAAATTTTGTACAAATTATATAAAATGATATATTATATTTTTATTTCTTTTGGCATAATATCTGTCTTGCAAAAGTAAATGTGTTAATTTTGTCACATGGACTCCAAAGCCGGTGTGAAACTAAACTTCTTCCCTCCTGGTATAAGTTTGGATGCTGTAGTGTATATCCCGTCCAAACTGCTCCATTCTCCCACCTCTAAATCTGCCCTAGAGCTTTCAGAGGCTCTTGTGTGGAGGAAAAAGTGACCCACCCTCTTCATTCATCCCAGACTTCTTTTGAAGTGTTGGCTCCTGCATGTGAGTGAGAGAAAATGACCTGGTCCCTTATTTTTTCAAGAGACAGGCACATGGACATACAGTGCCCTCCATAAGTATTGGAACAGGAAAGACAAAATTGCTCTGTTTGCTGTGGAGTCAAGATATCTGCAAATATGATTAAAAGATGAAAACTACAGAATGTCACATTTGTTTTATTAGCTGTTTCAACACTTTGTATTTGTTTTACCAAATAAAAAGGACAGCACTTTTAAGACTTTATCCCACAATTTGATGTGAGCATAAGTACTGGGCACAGTTGAACTTAAGGCAGATGTAAAAGATTAAAAGCTAATATTTATTTAAGATCCTCTTGCTGGGGCAGTCTAGAACAGTGCGTTGCGACCGCATAGGACATCACCAACTGTTAGACCTTATCCTTTGAAATGTCGTTCATCAAAAAAAAAAAACAAAGCCTTTAATGCAGCCAATACCAACTGTTGCTTGTTTTGGGGAGTTTCTGCCTTTAGTCTCCTCTTCAGCTGGTGAAGTTAATGTTCAATCGGATTTAAATCTGGATATTGACTTGGGTAATCTAAGATTTTACATTTCTTTACCCTGATAAACTCATTGACTGAACTGGCAGGGTGTTTTGGGTTATTGTTCTGATGCAATGTGAAGCGCTTTCTGATGAGTCTGGTGACATTTTCTTGAATATTGGTAGCCAAGATCATTTGTACCCTTCCAAATTTATTCTGCTACTGTCATCATACATTAATTCATCATTAAAACTGAGAGGGCCTGTTCCAGAGACAGCCATGAATGTCCATGCCATGACACCACCTCCACCATGCTTTACAGATGAGGCTGTATGCTTAAGATCATTTGCAGTTCCCTTTTTTCTCCACACTTTTGCTTTCCCATCACTTAGATAAAGGTTCATCTTTGTCTCATCTGTTGGTAAAACTCTGTTCCAAAACTCTACTTGCTCACCTTTTTCGCAAACTCTAATCTGGTCTTTCTGTTTTTGGTGTTGGTCAGAGGTTTCCATCCTGCTGTTTAGCATCTGTAGTTCTGTGTCAAAGTTTCCTGCGGACAGTAGATTGTCAGAGCATCACCCCCCAGCTTTCTGGAGGTTGTTGGGGATTTTACAGACATGTATTTTATAGAGTTCATTTTCACAGCTTTTATGATTTGTCTGTCATCAACTACTGTGGTTTTTTTCTCAGCTGATCAGATCGTTGTTGGTTGCCGGTGGTTTTCAAACTCTTGATTTCTCATGCCATTTGTTTTTAATTGACTTCCTCTTTTCTTTTAGCATCCAAATTGCTTGCTTTTCTCTCAAAGTCAGCTCCCTTGTCTTCATCCTGGTTTGTGTGTGTCGTCATCGTATGCAAGACTCAGAATGCAGAAGCAATGGATATAACTGATACAACACATTCCCTGCTTTTAATATCTGAATAATTAATGCAACTGGACACAGCTGATCACTTAGGAAGACCTGTGAGGCAACTGTTCCAATACTTATGCTCACATCAGGTAGTGGGATGAACTCTAAAAGTGCTGATCTTCTTAGATGGTAAAACATCTTTGTGTTGAAACACCAAATAATAAAATGTGACAGTTTGTAGTTTTGTCTCATATTCATTTTTTAATCATATTTACAGATTTCTTGACTCCACAGCAAACAAGCAATTTTACCTTTACTGTTCCAATACTTATGGAGGGCACTGTAGGCACAGCTTGCCCAGACATAAAAAAGCTCCCTTCTGTCATCTCTGAGACCGTGAGTGTGCTTGTCAGTGTATGTCAAAGGTTGTTTGAGACTCCTTCGTGGAAAATTTAGCAAGAGTTGAAATGGATTGAGCCATGAAAAGGGTCGCAACCTCCATTACATTTTCGTATAGGCACCTAACTTTTT
This sequence comes from Sinocyclocheilus anophthalmus, assembly GCA_018155175.1. Classification (NCBI taxonomy): domain Eukaryota; kingdom Metazoa; phylum Chordata; class Actinopteri; order Cypriniformes; family Cyprinidae; genus Sinocyclocheilus; species Sinocyclocheilus anophthalmus. The sequence continues at coordinate 40,165 of JADLZN010010307.1, forward strand.
TCTGCAGCGTTTATTTCTGCTACAAATACGACAATATTACCATGCAGGGTGTTGACAGTACTAGATCTTGTGTGTTTTGCCCATAGGCATCCAAACCCCTCAACAAGGCTACTTTACATGAATGTGAGTACATTAGTTGCTGAATTTAAGGTGTTTCATATATGAGATGAGATGAGGCTGAAATCAAAAGTGCAAGTAGACATTGACTATTTAATATTATTTTATTTATCCATTATATCGAAGAGGTGTTTTTGAAGGATATTGGTTTACTTATGCCATTTTTGACCACTTGAGTGTTTGTTGACATTTATGAGGCTGTTGTGTCAAATTTGATTCATTGCAATGTTGAGGCATTCCGGTTTATTTCTATATTAGTAAATAAATGTAATTGCTCTCCTTACAAATCAACTGTTTTTTTGTTTCACTGACTTTGACTGTAATGTGTTGAGGATTAGTGCATCTTTGAGTCTACATTCGTTACGAGTAAAATACTTAAGTAATGTTAAAGTCAGATACTCTAAGACTTTTACGCAAGTAGTATTGGAATTGCTGACTTATGACTTGTAATGTAGTACTCTACACCTCTGCCTAACATCTCATTGAATATTTGAATATCTTTAAAAGATTATCACAAAAATACCACAATTTCCCTCAGCAAGCAAATAGAGAGTCTGAATATGGTATTAAACTAAATAAATATTTCATGTTGATGTGCTTATTGATTAATGTAAATTGTTATTTGTTTTTATTGGAATTCCTCTAAATATAGTTTTCTTCCTTTGTGCTTTCGGTTTTAATGCATGCAGTTCCTCTTTTGAGAAAATAAACTAAATGTTATTATTTTTTTGCATATGGTTTCTGTACTCTTTTCCTGTACATGGAAACACAAAAATATTTCTCCACTTGTAAGTCCTGATTAATTCTTCTTTTCTGATCTATTTATCTACTATGCATAAATCCCAGAATAGACAGTGGCAGATGAAGGCAAATCTGACCATCAGAAAATAAATATTTCCACAAGTGAGTCTCTGTTGTATCTTTTCTTCTCTCTATCTGGAGCTCTGAATTGCATTATTATTTACCAACAGAATGCTGTTCATTCATGTATGTAATAACACAGTACTGATAGAAGGAGGATTGTCACATACATGGAAAACACACGCATACCCACACTCTTTACCCCTCCATCACAAATTACAACTCAAAAAGAAACCTGCAATAATTACTTTACAGTGTTTAATCTGGCCTGTGTTTTTGGCTTTAGTTTAGGTCAGTGGTGCTGCAATTATTAGGGATGACTTTTAATGATGTAATAATCCATCTGCCATAATGTAAGATAGCATATGCTTGAACAGTTCAGAGAGGGAATGGGAGAGAGAGAGAGAGAGCGAGAGAGAGAGTAGAGTTAGTTAATTGTTGATCATTACTGCAGGACAAACATGGATCCTGGCAGAAAACCGGTATGGAAATCCTATTTACCTCTTTTGTGTGTGTGTGCGTGTTGTGTGTGTGTGTATAAAATACACAATGAGGAATTGTTTCTGAGTCTCCTGCTAATGAGCACATCAAGTGCTGAGATTAGATAACACATTCACACACTGCCTGTAAAATAGAACAATAATATTCCATTATTTACTTGACGGATGTCCCAGTGAATGTTCACGCATGTTCATATAATCCTGCCAATCACAAAAAAGAGTATTAAACAGCTGCTTTCCACACTACAACGGCAATTCTTCTGGCATCTCTCCAATATCCCAAATCCCTGCACCGGCTTTTACTCTCTCCAAAGGCTTTTCAAAAACGGTTTAAACAAATAAGGTCAACCTCAACCAGGTAATCCATTGGATCCTGACAGACATTGAATTTTTCTGCAAATAAACAAACAGCTATTCACACATACACCACTCCTTTAGAGTCAC
>JADLZN010010307.1:48488-81194 GCA_018155175.1 Sinocyclocheilus anophthalmus
TGCAAATGCCATGTTGACTTTCAAAAAAACTAACAAAGCCTGTAGATATATAGATTTATAAGATTTAATTAAGACTTAATATATGTAACTTTATGAAAAAACGAAGCTGTTATCAGTGCTAAATGTTAACCAAACTTTTCAGTTCTGCTGTGAGACTTCATCACATACATATCGCCCACTTTACTTCACAACAAAAGTGAGAAAGCAGCCGTTGTTTCACGGGCAACTGGGTGAAAAGCCCACACAGTCAGGAAGACAGTGAGGCCGGAAACACGGGGGGTCGTGTTCCTTTGGCATGAGCCGGATCTCGGAGCAGGTGTGGGATCGTAGCACAGCAGATAATTTAAGCAAAGGTCTGCGGCAGAGGCACCTAAAGCAGGTGCAAAACTGCAGCGGATCTCCCTGAACTCCACCGCCAGACCGAGATCAATTAAACGGGCCTGATGGTCCTCCTTCCAGGAGTCATAAAACCTCTCTCATTTGTAACCCATATCTGTCATCTCTACCGCCCCTCAGGCAACATACATCAACCTCCCCCACCCTCGCAGTCCCGCTGCGCTAAGGTTTATACTCAGACTCAGTAAAAGGTAATCAATGTTGTCTGTGGCACATCGCTTCTTCCACACGATCTATCAAAGAGGGCCGCGTGTCTGGGCCCTGAGTCTGAGGACCCGAAGGCGACGCGGCCAGTCGCGAGGCATAAATCATGACGAATCTATAACACATTCGTTTATGTGAGTTCGCAGCATGTATGTGCTTGTATGGAAAAGCACTGTTGACAGGCCTCTGCAGTCGCATTATGGGCGGCACTGTGGTGCATGAGATCGCATATCAACACAGCTGTCAATAGCACTCAGCAAATGCATAGGAAAGCAATGACACTCATATATAGCCACAGAGTGAAGGGTGAAAGCAGCCGATAATTAACATTGCTCTGTTTATAATTGTGGGCTGCATTCAAAAATAATGTGATAATTACATGCAAGCTGGAATGCGCTGACGCAACTCAGGTTTCATTAGAGGCGGATAATCCGAAGGGTGTGATGCTTTAAGGCATCTCTGGACATACATCAGTCGCTTAATTGGATAATCTAAATCTCTGATTGGATATCGAGTTCCAACACGGGCTCCAAGGGGCCCAATGGGGAGCAGGGTAAATGACAACAATCAGCGAGAACAGAGCCGAGACGCTTGAGGATTAAACTGAGATCATGTCGGCACACAACGAGGGGCAAACAGCCACCGGTTCATGAACGAGAGAGGAAACGCTGTCAACTTTCACACAGTCCCTCCCTTGCTACACTGAGTTTTTCCCACACACGTAGAAGACATGAAAGCCATGTGCTCGCTCAGGAGTCAAACCTTTAGAGATGTCGACTTATCGATGTGGATAAGCACCACATGGTCAAAGCTGCCTTGCTCTTACTGGGAACTACAAGATAAAGAAAATGTGTAAACATGCATTGGGGAATGTAGTTATTAATCCAAATGCATGCAAAATCAAATGCAGGAATCATGAATGCAAACATAGTCTGCAACTAACAGTGCCATATTTTACTTATTGAAAAAAGATTATCCACTTTGCAAGCACGTGTATCGTGTAGTCATGATGTGGCCAATCACTAAAGAGCCAAAATTAACATAATTAACCATTCCATGCATCAGTAAGCCTATGCATTAGATGTCTAATGCACATATGCATGCATGCATGCAGTAACCAGACATAGGAAGTTAATTACTGACTAAATATAAATAGAAGGGGGTGTTCTCATTGTGATATTCATTAAATACTCAGTTATCTACAAAAAAAACCAAAGCATGACGAAATTCAGATAATCAAAGGCTGTACTAAATCACCTTACTGTTTTGGTGATATTAAAGTGCCGAAATGCAATTTTGGAGGGTTTCTAAACATCAGAAATCCTCTAACGCACAAAGGAATCAACTTCCATTGAGTCAAACACATGAGATCATCACTTGAATATTACAGAAATCATTCCTTGTTTAAATATTGAAGTGATTCTAAATAATGTTACACAAGCCTATAATATATGCCCTAGTCAATATTAAGAAATACAGAAATGTTATTTTTCAGAATATGCACATCATGCTGGTTGAGATTTATAGCCCTTTTAGGCAAAATGTTATTGACAATACTCAAAATGATCTAACAAACCAATAGATCCCACCAATAATCAATAATTTCCAATCTAAATGAGCAGATTTAAATTCTGATCAATAGGTGACACCTCAGTAACACTCAAATGAGCCAAGCCTCCGTTCACTCAAGCACATCAAGACTGAAGTTTCCTTGATAATTCTACACCACACCTTTCAAGTTTCAGTACTGGCGTGATACTAAAATATTGCCAAGATGAGTTACAGTGGTGAAAAAACACAACCCATGGTCACTGTAAAATATGCATCATCAATGAAAAGAAACAGAGAAACTCTATTTCAGATACAGAGAGTGCATATACAGGTTAAATGGGACAAGCTTAATCATCTTTATCATTATGTGTGTATTCTTCCGTCACTCAAAATTATAGATCATAACATAGTACGATAATATTGGACATAAAAGGGTTCCCCTGTATTCACCCTCTATACTATATATATATACTTATCATATCTTATAATCTAATAATCTATATAATATTATTATTCCTTGGTATATCAGGGGTAAAACATACCGCAATTTGACCAGACACCATGTTTTGAATATCTGCCAAACTAACCCAATAAATCACCGCAATAATCAGTCATTTCGGGTTTTATCAGCAGATTTTGAAATTGAACAATAGATGATGAATTCAATAACACATCAGCCGGTGTCTATAGAATATCTAGGCAACTCTTTTCAACTTTTCGTTCAGGTAAATACACGTATCGATAATATCTGAAAACAAAAGATGCATTAAAGATGAAACGGCTTATTGATTCAGACGCAAACTACCGGCAACAAGTTGCGCGTAGCCCTTCTATATGCGATATTATCTGCCTTACAGACACATCTCCAGCCGTATTACACATCTCAATAGATGTTCTACATAAGAATCTGAGAGTTGGACACATGCAGTGGCTATAAGTCTCTGTAAAAGCATAAGTTTATAGAGAGGAGCTTTACCTGAAGCGCAGTCACACTGAAGCCTCGGCTGTGGATTTTACGCACTGTGTTGCGCGTAATTCGTGCTGCTCCTCTATAAGGGTACGATCCTCAATGCGGCGCGGTGTGAGCGCTGGGGACAGACGCGGTGCGATGCGATGCGATGCGATGCCTGCTCCGCTCTCCCCTCCGCGCGTGATGAGAGTCTCTTCTGTCTCCGACGCGCGAGTCTGACAGCAGCGCGCAGCCTCATGCGGCGATGAGCAGAACTGACTGAATTAGAGCAGGACTGAGAGTTCACATACTGCTGCTTGCACACTTGTGTTAACCCTCTACGTATGCATTATGAAAGAAATGTTTCATTTGCCTTTCTTGCATAAAATGGACCTCATTCATATCCTTTATCGTCGTTTGCACATACCTTCTGTTTACTGTCAAGATGTTTATATTGCATCTTCTTGCTCATTAGTACAGTAAGTGCTCCTGTAAACCAGAAGAAGAAAAAAATATCAATAAAGCTCTTCTGATTCTGTCGACTTTGCAGTTTTTTAACTGATGTCACAAAAAATAATGAATACAAACATGAACTTATACACGTATACACTAATCATGCTACACACCGATTCTAATAGAAGTAAGCAGCTATTCTTTTTCGCAGTTGTAAATAAGATTAGGTGTACGTTTTATTTAGTCTTTCTACTTCAAATTTTTTTTTTGCTTTTGTGTGTGCATGGTGTCAAATGCGACAGCGCAAGATACAAGTAAATTTAATTGGTAATCGCATTCCAAAAAAAATCATACCGTTGCTTATTGAACTTTTGACCATTACGAGCCGCTGTTTCTAAATTGATACTGTAATATCGATAGGAAGGTATACTACATTATATAGAATATATGGTAAAAGTAGTAAGACTATAGGGTAGCCACATATGCCACTTATATGGGACACGTCCTGGCCAGGATTTTTATATGGTCACCCTACTTGTATGCCAGTATGCGGTTCCGAATTCAGCAAGTGTCATTAACATGTGCCATAACAACAATAATCCAGAATCAATTTAATGGCAGCGCCACCTGATGGAAACATTTAAAGTAATTTGTCAAAGTAACCATTGCAAAGACACAAACCCGGTTCCTGGTTAGCATCCTCATCGTGGAATTACGGATGAACGGAATGGACTATTAAAAAAGATTTCCACAGCTTTTGGCCGGCATGGTCTGAAGGTGATCTGACCCAAATTTGGTGAAGATTCGATAAGCGCAGCAGAAGAAGATCGAAAAAACTGGGTTTGCGATTTAATTCAATATGGCGGGCATGCAACATATTGCAGATGAGCAAACACTCTAAAAAATACGTCTTGCAGATGTAAAATAGACATCTCCGTGATGTACGTGTGCTATTAGTGACATGACCAACACTGGATTTGGACTGGTGTTGAGGTTGCCCACCTAATTACTACTTTGGTGGTGGCGTTCTCGTGCGGCCATCTAAATTCATCTTCCGGAGATGATTGGAAACACACCATTAGCCTATCTTCCAGTCTCCTGGAAATGTAAAGAGAATACTGATCTGTTTGTGTTGCAAAAGGAATAATCAATTTTGGAAACCACAACTATACATAGTATAGTAATTTCCATAGATTTACTATAAAAAAAAACATCCTATCAAAAATGGCTACCTGATTCCGTTTGTGGTTTCTGCATCCTGGGTGGTGGACCAACACTGCAAAATACAAATAGACTATACAATTACTATTGTAACATGCATAGTTAGGAATCTCAAATACATAGCCTAATAATAGAAATAAATGAGGAAGAATTTGTGTATGAAAATCTTATTTCGTCCTAACCATGCACTTTATAATTGCAATCACGAACCACTGTTCCTCATAGTGGTTCTTTTTTTTCTGCAAAGACCAGTGAGACCGTTTTTTTTACTGCTGTAGTACATTAAACACAAAAGGCGTGGCAGGGGAGGATATCACAGACGTTAAATGTTGCTTTTTCCCCCAACACTAGCATCACGGCATAACAGGCCAGCAGAGTAGTGCTCGCAGTGGCATACATTATTTGTGTCGTGGGTTAGCCCTAGCTGAGAGTACTTGATCAATATCTCAACTGCGGTGAACCCCAGAGCGGCAGGCGCTTAGTGAAAGGTGAACTTCTCAGTGCTTCACAAGCCATAAAACACCCCCACAGTCCCTTGAGATTTTTTTTTTTTTTTTTTATCTCGCACAAGTTTCCTGGGGTAGTAGAGTACTCGCTTTTAGAAATGCGGCAGAACCAACAGACCTTATTTTGGGTAGCGCGGCTAGCGCCGTATTCACAAAAATGAGGCTGTGAGGGACTGAAGTACAGCACGTTTGATGGATTGTACTGTTGTTTAGTAACATTACAGACTATTCAGCTGATGAAAAAAACTTTCAGTAGACAAAACTCCATAAAGCGGTTTTGAAAGTTGTGAATTATGTGTTGAACGTCCCCCGAGCAAACCGGAAAACAGGTCTCATTGCATCCGTTTGTCAGAGTATTAACAGCCCCAGATAGCACAGGTACGTCTGCGAGATGTCTGTTAAAGAAATAGTTCATTCTAAAGTAAAAATTCAGTCACATTTATCGTGATGGAGAACCGATCAAATTCAAACTTTGGAAAGAAGTTTCAATACGCATAAGAACAACCGAGAAATAAAATTACGATAGATTTTAAGCAAATAAATTCTTCCAAAAAGAGTAGAAAACTCAATATTTGAAATCCATTTGCTGCATATCCAAGAAAGGATTAGCTACATGCCCAGAAAATATCTTCTTTTAATATTTCAAGATTTTAAGCAAATAACAATTAAATGCTATTCCTCACACATTGCCATTGAATGATTAGGAATCCAGCGCACAAGTCAGAGTTTCTCTTTTTGTGTTCGACAGGAATAAAAACGCTACAGGACTTGGGCCACAATAGTGAGTGAGTAAAATGACAGAATTTTGCATTTTTCGCCTTAATAAATCTAGCAACATGTTCAGTAGAGAATTATCTGTTCTGACTGACACCTTTTGGGAATATAATTAGCATATACTTTTTCTTTCTTACTCAAACGCACCTTTTACTGAGGTACAGCCCATTGGCATGTGACAACTAGCCCCGGTCCGCCCTCTGTATCTGGGGAAGGCTATGCATCTAATTCTAGTACAGACACTAATCTAGTGTAAAAATCTCTTACCTGCATCTTTCTCGCTCTCTTTCACATCCTCCTCTATCGCTGAACGTTACAAGTAAGTTACAGTCCTGTTTTACCCATAACACACCTTGACTTACGGATGCGGTTCATCCATCATTGTCTCGCATGAATTTGCCTGTCATATTTCATCCCTCCCTTTCTCTGAAGCCCTAAATATCTTGTCTTGGGAAACGCTGACTATAGAAATAGCTTTTGAATATTACATGTATATATTTTTTGTTTGCAGGATGTTCTAGCCGTGGAGTCTGTAATCTCTCAAGCTAAGTAGTGTTTGAAATTCAGTAAACCTGCGTAAACATGACCAGCAGAGAAAAACAAATAACTCTCATTGTGATCAGAGATGTTCATCATGCGGTCAATGAACAGGCCATTGCAAATGCTTTAGCAATGATGTGTCTAAATCGGTTTGTACTTGGGATTTATTCCACCATAAATATATGGATGTAACATGTTGGGGAATGGCTAACTAAAATAGTGACGCTACTAACTCTTTACTAACAATTTTTTTAGTAGCCTAACAGCAATTTAACTGTTTTTCAAATGTATATTTCCAGTTTATACTTTTTTTCAGTGTTATTATTGTTAACTAAAACCAAAATGACTAAATCTAGTTTGTTTTATTTGAATAAACTGAAATCAAATAAAGATAACTAGTAGATAAATCAACCGAAAATTAGAATTTTAACTTGACAACCACTGACGCATTTAGTACTAAATGTCAACTGGGAAAACAATAATGAAATTAACAGCTAATACTATAAAACTCAAATACACATATAAAATAATAATCATAAATACTAGAATAACTAAATACTTTTTTTTTCAATGAACAATGGTGCAGCAAGCAACACTATACTGCTGTATTTTTCATCTCATTTTATAACAAAATGCAATTTCTTAAATGTTGTGGATTGTGAAGTCAGTTCATTTCAGTCAACTGATTTGTTTCAAATAAACACCAAACCGATCAAAAAAATGATTCACAATTCATTGTAACCCCTGTTTTCTCGTTTGGTAAATGTTTATTATAAGTGGTAAAGTTTGGTGTGTAGCTTCACTGATTTTAACTAAAAGTAGCGTGCTGTTTTACTACTTTAAAGGATAGAGCTTGGTAAATAGTAAAACACTGCTACCGATGCAAAACCAGCGTCTGTGGCAGAACCTGAATTCACTTTCTAAGAGAAACTGTGAAAAGAAGAAGAGCTGCCTTTTCAGAGTCTGAACAAAAGGAGAGAGAAATATGGTAAATCCCTCGACATCTTGTAGAAACTGTGTTATTCATCGACATGCCGTCCTTAAAGTCAGCAGTGACAAGAAGTGACAGGTCTGGACTGGTGATACAAAGTGACCGTGGTGATCAGGGACTGAATGGTGCCAAAAGGTTCTTGTGCACGTCTGAGGTCCAATCAAGCAGCCACAGCAGAGATCCTGAGAACACAGCGAAATGAACACGCTTTCAATTTTTAAACTATAAAAATTATTAATAAGTGTAAAAACCACCCACCTGCCCAAAGACAGAATCCACTGAAATAGTTTTGATCTATCTATCTATCTATCGGGGCATTATTGATCTTATTTATATATTATTTTATTCTATTTGCTCTTATTTTCCTCAAACAGGCTTATTAATACCTTAAAGGTACATCGAAGTACATAGTGATAATATTCGTACTTTGAAAGGTTACCATCCCAGGTTCCAGTTTTGTACCTGTCTTTCTGAGATAGATTGATAGATAGATAGATAGATAGATATCTGTTTATCATATTTATGTCTATCTGTTTGCTTAAATGTGGTTTTCATAAAAAACATGATTCCCCAAAAATCTTGATAAGCTCTTTTTTCACAAAAAATACCTTCAGACAAAGACGAAAGTACAGTAACAGGAAGTCACAGTGGTGGAAAAAAGTACAGTTTTGATACAGTTGTCTGAATTCTGTCTGTCCGAATTTTCATACTTTAATACTATCTACTAAATGTATTTATTTATTTTACATTTTTAATTGGATAACGTTTTTCAGATCTCAGGGCTCTTCAGTTCATGTTGCCTCAAGCAAGGTGTCCTTTGGTTGCACATTTCAGAATCCCAGTGGATCCAGTATGTCATCCTGTTCACCTACTGTGTCGTGAAACATTTTTGACATCCGAATTTGACATTGTGTTCAGAAAATGTCATGCTAGTGAATACTGTCATGATGGAAATGTGCATAGACAGGTTTGAGCTCTGTAGTTGGCCTATAGAAATACAGGTTCCTGTTCTTCTGAGAAAACTTTGCACAGACAGAATCGGCATGTGAGAACGACACAGTCGGCACCAGCCTCATCTGTTAAATCTGGAAAGAGTCTTGTATAACTGTAGGGGATCATAAAGTACAAATGTAATTGGTCTCATAGAGAACACAAGCATTCCTGTACAGAACACCATCACCCACTAAAACGCACACAATGGATCGCATGCAGCGAGCTGAATTGCTGCCCACGGACAGGGCAGAGTTGCTGAATTTTCTGACTCACTCTTGTAGAATATTCATGTTAATGTGGGCTTGGAATCACCTCAAACACAGGTTACTAATCCTCATGCTGTCTTCAGCGCTTCTCGACACATCCATACTTTGCATATGCGCCCATGAATATGGATAAGATTAAGCGCAGAATGTCATGAAAGTCTTTCCATCTTCCTGTCCCTTGTGCCACAAACATGTGAAATGAACTGTAGCCTGATGGTCAGACTTAAATGGGAACCATCCATCACCAGGGTTATTTTTGTTAACTAAAACCATTTAAAAAAAAACGTTACTTGAGATAAATGTTACTGAAGGAACAAATAATCATATATATCGATATCTATATATATCTTTAAATGTGTGTGTGTGTGTTGTGGTAATATTATATCTCTAATATATATTATATATATCTATATATATATATATATATTTTCATTATAAATAATACATGTATATTTATATACATGAATAATATTTATAATACCTAAAATACTCCTTAGAAAACACAGTTTATATTTTTTTAACCTTTAGACTGACACTAACCATCCAGCACCACGTTTATTATCAGGAACTAAAACCATTTAAATTGTACTTGAAAGAATAATAATAAAGAATTGAAACTAACTGAATTCAATATCCTTCACGATTTAATAGTTTTTTACTATATATATTTTTTTTCAACATAAAATTTTGAAAACTAGATTGACATATTAAAAAACAATGACAAAATCCCCACCAAATACTAACTTTAACTAATAAAACTTTAATATATATATAATATAATATCTCTATGCAATATATAATATCTATATATATATATTATAACGAAATGGAAAAATATTACTAGCAAAACAATGATGTTAAAATAACACTGTCCAGCACAATGACTGTTGAATATATCAGTGCGTTATTGAAGCATTGGCAAAAGAGGACCGACACATACTACAGGTGCCCAATATGATTTACATCTCTCCCATACTGGATGGCACACAACGTTGGCATGCTCCAAGATGGTTTCTATCTCTCTCCGAGCCGTACATACCCAGACACACACTCGCACATTCAGTTACTCTTTTTTGGCAGCCCGGGGCTCTGGCAGTAGGTTCAGCTATATCGCACCTTGGTGTTCCTCTCTCTCGCTCGCTTTCATTCTCTCCCAAGCCTCGGAGGTAGAGGCGATTTGTGATGCTGCGCTCACACTGTTTTTTAAAAAGTGCTTCCTCTGAACTTCTCTATCTCTTCAGATTAGTCAGGGAACAAATTACCTGCCTGCACATAAAAAGGCCCTCTCCAATCCTCCGCACAGCCATGTAACGAGCCTGATCTCCCTTTTGAAGAGTGGGCATGTTATTTTCCCTCTCGCCTGCAGGCTACCCTGCCATGCAAATGATTATGAAATTAAATTTAAAACTATACATGTATTCAGCCTCTCTCTTATCGCTATCTGCACAAAGCGCATACAAATCAGGCTGGGATCAGGGCCTCGGCTCAGGACTGCACTTTAAAGCTTTGCTAATTGCTAATTGGGTATCTAGGTGTGAAATGGGCTCTGCTAACGAGAATTTAAAATGTGGAAAAGAGGGTTTCTTTTTTTCTGTTTCTGTTCGAGCTCTCTCGCCCTGTCTTTCCCTCTCCTTCTCTTTCCTTTGAGAGATGTCAGAGCTGTTTCTGGTGACATGCCTGTGGGCAGGAATGACAGAATGAGACAAAAGAAGAGAAGTCTCTCGTTTCAAAATGGAGGCTCATCCTCACACTGGGATATATGTGTGCTGTGCGGCGGAGAGAAATGAGATACAGGTCCGGCATTACCTCGGCCGTGCGAAAAAGGTGCTGGGAATTTAATGATTAAGGATTTGGGTGTCCTTAACACAAAGGTGGCTGGTTAGTTTTATCTCCCCCCCCCCTAGGGTAACCTGGGACTCGAGTTACAATCTCCATCCGGGTTGTAATTGTCATTGTGTCCTCAAGCGAGGGACTGTACGGCATATTTGCTTCCCAGGAACTGGTAACCTCGTGAACTCCAGCACTGCAACGTTTAATAACAAACTTAAACCTAAAAAAAAAAAACAAACAAAAGAAAAAAATAAACCCAAAAAAAAAAAAAAAAACCAGAACTTAACAGGAACTAAACTAACTACCAACAGGAAATCTAATTCGACATAGTCATTGTCAGTTTGTTTACTTAATTACTGTCATGATATGTATATTTCATTATGTATACAGCTACATTCTCTATAATATATATATGTATAATTTTTTTATTTAAAAATATTTTTAAAACTTTTCTGTAAATTATTTATTCAGTGATAAATTATGTATTCAAAATATTATTTTACTATTATTTTTTTTTACTTGGTTATGCCACATGACATATTAGACTCATTATTTAAACTTTTCTTGAAAATACTGTAAACATTTTTCAAAACCATCACAGACACTCTTACTTGCCATCTACTCATATCTTTTCCTTAAAGAAATGTTCACAAGACTGTGGAAAGACTCTGACTGTATATAATGTTAATGAATCAGATGCTCACTGTTGATTTGCTGATGGATGAATAGAGCTTTTTTCATCCCTCCTCTAGCTTTGAGCCCTACTGAGCTCTAAAATCCGTTTCCTCATGCGTTGCCTCTCTCTGAGGCACAGCGCCGGAGACAAACATCTGCCTTATTCTCCAAAGCCAAACCTCAGCTCTGTGCTGTTCATACTGAGACAGCAGTTGCCTCAGGGTTCTCACGACACACACACAAACACAGGGGAGAGGAGAGAGGCGTGAATGTAGAAGCACTTAGGAATGTGTTCTTGATCAAGGTCACTCATATAGGATGATCTTGTATTAATGGATGAATGTAATGAATCAAATGCCATATTTTGCCGTATAGATTTAGAGATGGCGCATGGGTCTTTATTAACAGGGCCAAAAGCAATTTTATACTGCATACTCTAGAATCATTCATACATGAAAATATCCATGCCATGATGCAGTTCAGAGGGGCTCTGTTTACATTACAATAGCCTCTATTGCTACACGGAGGAGCATAAGAGAGGAAAATGAAAATCTGCTCTAACCTGAGAAAGTCTGCAGTGAGCTCCAGCAGAGCTGCATTTGCAAATCACAGCACAAATGCATATCAGAACAGTAGAAGTTAAATACAGACCAGCCACACTGGCACATCATAAACAGCAAGTAATATGAAAAACTGGGGCGATTCAGCATTTATTCACCTTAATGCCTTTCTTAATTTTGTGGAACAAAAGACAGCATTTTGAGAAAAACATTTACTCTTTTCCATGCAATGACAATGAATGGGGATTGGAGCTTTGAAGCTTAAAAAAAGATGCAAAAGCACCATAAAATTATCTTAAAATGGTCCATATGACTCAGGTCCTATATTGCAAGTCTTATGAAGCCATACAATAGCCTTATGTGACAAATAAACAAATTTAAGGTGTTGTTCACTGATAATCGTCCAGTCAGTGAGCTGGTAACTTCAGTCAGTGATTCAGTGAGTTGATCTGAACCAGAACTGAATCAGTCCATTCTGTAAACTGGATCAGCTGGTTTATCGAAATGAGTCAACTCAAAAGATAGAAATTATTCATCCTCTCATGAATGTGCCAATGAGAGCTAGAATGGCTCTCAAGATTTTTGGTAAATAACAACTTGGATTTTTTCACTTGCAAAGGTATTTTATGACTTCAAAAGACTTAAACATGTGTATGAACATGTTTTTGATACTTTTATGTTGCTTTATTTGTAGCTTGACAGCCCCAGTACTCATTCTCTTTCATTAAACATCAAAAAGTGTGCAGGATATTCTTTGAGGTACACTGTAAAAAAAAAAAAATTAAGTGTAGAGAAACTTTTCACTCAGAAATTGCTAGTAAATTTCACAAACAACATAAAGAAATGCCAAGTAACACATTGCATTACACATGAAATCCTTAAGTAGAAAAACTTAATATTTTCTTGTAAAAAAATTACTCAATCTTTACTTACAACTTTGAAAAATATTTTTTACGGTATGAGGTTGGAGTGCGAAAGTAATGACTATTTATTTATTTGTGAACTGTTCCTTTTGTGTTTTTTCGCCTTTTAGAGTGTTTTTCTGCCTGCTGGCCATCATTGCACACACAAACCCACGGTGTGTACTTTATTCTGTCGAAATTATTCTTACCATGCACAGAAATATCAATTAGTTCACCACACCATCTCTCTCTCTCTCTCTCCCTCCCATCTGTCACATTCTCTTTTCCTCTCAAAAGGCTGTATACACACTCGAAAGTATATGGATGTGGCCTCAGGGTTAGACACGATCACAGCTGCTACTGGAAACTCCCAAATCAAGTCAGCCTGCCTGAGCTGCATAGCCCTTTAATAATTAGCAGGTGTGTGTCTGTGTGGATGTAATAAAGGCATAATTTAGTGCTTAATTCTGCTGCAGTCCAATACAGAGTATAGCTGACCGTTTGCCTCTTTCTCTCGCTTTATCTCTCCATTCAAGTGTGAAAGTGTGTGTGTTTTAATTTTGGCAATCTAGCTCCCCTTTCCCTGCACCTTTAAGAGCGCGTGCCTGTTTTCGTAGCTGAAGGTCACTAAAACGCACAAAAAGCTCTCAGCGCTGCGGTCCAATATAGCGCATGCGCAGTGCCTCGGGACTCATACACTGTCAGACTGCAATATGGCGAGAATGCCTGGCAGCGGGGACCACTGCTGTAAAGATGATGAACCGGACCCGATGGCGGGGGAACGGGAGATAGACGGAGGCTCGGGCGAGGAAGAGGAGGAAGAGATTCAGGAGATCCAGATCACAGGGGAAGAGGGAGAAGTGTCAGAAGAAGAAGCCGAGTTAGAGTGGGAGGTGTGCGGGGAGCCCGACAGCTGCGCTGCTGCCGTGGAAACGGGGGAAGCGGTCCTTATGCGGAATACGGACCAGCTCGAGTCGGCGGCGGCGGGGGACCCGGTTTTCGCCGCTTTGGACTCGGGACCCGAGGGAGACATGCACCGCTCCAGGCTCAGCGAGAACACGCGCCTGGCCACCCGGTACGCGGTGCGAATCTTCCGGGAATACCTGACGGAGAAGGCGCAAAGTACGGACTTTGAGAGCATGGACAAGCACGCGCTCTGCAAAGTGCTGCGCTCGTTCTACTCGGAGGCGCGCTCCAAAAGCGGACAGCTGTACAGCAAGTCCTCCCTCATCAGCATTCGGAGCTCGCTCAACCGCTACCTGAACGAGCCCCCCTTTTGCCGCACGCTGGACCTCACCAAGGACCCCGAGCTGCGCAGCGCCAACCTCGCGCTCGCCGCGGTCATACGCAAGCTGGAGGAGCAGGGCGCCGGCCCCGTGGTGCAGAAGCAAGCCATCACGCGCTCCGACCTGAGAAAACTCTACACTTCGGCCGTGTTCAGCGCCAGCTCGCCGTTCGGACTGCTCAACAAAGTGTGGTTCGAGACTTGCATGTACTTCTGCACGAGGGGGCGGGAGAACCAGCGCGAGCTCGAGGAGGACTCTTTCGGGCTAGCCGTGGACGAGGACGGATGCAAGTTTGTGTATTTCAAAGCGCTCGGGCCGTACCACAAGTCTCGTTCCGCCTCCTGGACGAAAAAAAGATCGGACACGGACGATGACAACCTTCCCCGCATGTACGAAACCGCCACGGAGTTTTGTCCCTACGCGAGCTTCGTGAAGTACCTCTCGAAGCGCAATCCTCTCTGCAAGGCTTTCTTCCAGCGCCCGCGGGATCACTGCAGCGAGACCGACACGACGTGGTACGAGAATAAAGCCATCGGCAAGAACCTGCTGGGCACGAGAATGCAGATGCTGTCGCGGGCCGCCAAACTGTCAAAGACTTACACCAACCACTGCATCGGCGCCGTCTCCATAGCAACGCTCAACGGCATTGCGGGCATCGGGTCAAAGTTAGCGCCTCTCCACGTCTCCCCGGAAACGGCCAACGGAGGAGCGCACCTGCAGCACGTGCTGCACTGCGAGGACGAGGCCGAGCTCAAACCGCAGAAGGTGATCAAACGCCCTCGGACGCTCGTCTATCCGCTAAGCGATTCGGGACCGGGGGCATCGCCGAAAAGACTCTGCGCGCGCACAGCCGTGGAGTGCGCGGACACTCCGACTGTCACCGCGCTAGTCTCCTCTCATTGCGAAGCCAACGGAGAGAGTCCTCGTATGCTCCCCTCACAGGTAATAGCGATTTCATGTCTTTAGCACGTCGGTATAAAGACGAAACGTTTTTGACACGTGACACGTGCTTAGAACAGCGCTTCAGATTAGTTTTCCAAGCGGCCTGCTGTCTGTCAATCACACCAGTCAGAGGACAATTGGGTTTTCACACCGAGTATATTTATGCAAATTAATGATTTAAAACAACGTGGGATGTCAAATTTGACTCATCTGTGTGTGTGTGTGTCATTTTGCATGGAACATTTGTCAGCAAATCCCTGCTTTACCTCTTCATTATAATGAGTCAGTTTTGTTATGATGGTGTTATCTTGTGAAAGAGTGCTATTTCAGGCTGAAACTTAACTTTGAATTGTGCCACTTGGTCCCCATTAATGCACAAAGCAAGTGCATTGTACGTTTTCGTGTTCATTTTTGTTGTTATTTATTTTATATGTGTTTTTAAGGACTGTTTTTAGACTTAGATTAATACACCTTTATTATATTTGTACTTTTTTCTAACTAACTCCTCATCTTTATAAACAAGTCCATCATCTCCGTCTTTGCCGAGGGGCAGCAGCACAAATTGCCAGTGGTGGTCCATTTGGGGATGTGATCTTAATGTGATTAAGATGTGATTATGTCACATTATATGTGACATATTTCTTCATATGTTGGTGAATATTATTATGCTTTGTAAGTAGGCTGTACTAAAACAGGCACAGATTTCTTCACCCTTCAGCATGAAGGTGAGTGTGAAAAATAAAAGCATTCGTTCCCTGCGGAGGAATGAGCTAATATTGCACCTGTGCTGGGCTCCAGCAAAAACCAATGACTCCTAAATATAATGCCTGAGATGAGCTGTTTAGTGTGGTCTTCAGCTGCATGACACTATATTAATTAAACAGTGCTCTACAGTACCTGTACCACACTAAAATATTAATCCTGAAGAGTTTATACCTGTTCTTTTTTTCAAATGCAACCACGGCTATATTGTCGTAATGAATGTTAATGTTGAAGTATTTGTTTGTAGTTGCCATGCTTTAAAAGCACAGCATGTATTTGTCTTAAAAAAAGTTTGGGGGTAAGTATTTATTAGCGACCCCAGGGGAGAGAGTCCTGGAAAACATCCTAGAAAAGAACTGAAAGGCCTTGTCAATTATGACACTTCATAATTTCACATTCACATCCAATTATATCCTGCCCCCTCCTTGCTAATTAACAGATGTAAAGTGAGTCTATGCTCTGCATTCATATCTTCCTCGGTTGCTGTACATGCTGAGATGTGGGTGAGATGCATTAACAGTAAAGTCTCCGAGTCAGAGACTTTGAAACTTTGAGAGACTTTTTACCTCATGGATCCATTGTGTCCTTTAGATCCATCGTTTTACATGTTTTGCATTTATAGGTACACTACCAATCAAAAGACTGTTATGCTCCACCAAGGCGGCAGAAAAACAAAAATTGATATATATTAATATCTAATAATTATTATATGTGAAATATTAAAATTATTTTGTATTATTTATTTTTAAATATTTTAAAAGGTATGTCATGTATTACGGTAATTGAATTTCAGCTCAGTTACGCCGTTCGGTAGCATGATTCCTTCAGAAATCATTCTAATCTGTGGATTTGCGCTCAGAAAATTATAATCAATGAAAAATTATAGGTCAGTGTTGACAAACCATTGTGCTGGAGATGCTTATATTTTTGTGCAACGCGGGATACAATTATTTTTCAGGATTCTATGAATAAAAAAAAGGTACAAAGGAACTTAAATGTCTTTACCTGTCATTTCACATCAATAAAAAACATTAGAAAAATATATTACCCACAAACCTGTTATTGGTCATTTTCAACCCCATGCTCTCATTTATCATTGTCTCCACTTAGCGACGAAAAAAAATACTTTTTTTTTATTAGCATAAGAAAAAGATTTTGACCTAAGTTAGTATTCCCATAGGCATAACGCCCATTGCACCACCATCGCAACTGCAGCCCGCTAAAAACCAAGTTGTGCCGGGATGTTATTTAGTGCCCTGAATTGCTTGCTTGGGTACATGTTGATTTGCCAGGTTCTGTGTATTACCAAGGGTTAATGCTTGTTTTTCAGGTCGCTGTATAAGCCAGTCCGCTGAACTCATTCTCTCAGCAAGTTTCATTCTGTAAGACAGTCGACTCAGATATTGTTACTCCGCTCTGGGCAAAAAATGCATTGATAGTGCGCTAAGTACACAAGTATACTTATGTTACAGTTAACTTTTTTCTGTTTTTCATCTTTAAAGGAAACTCTGCCCATGGCTGTTTCATTGCACCTCAGTAGAGAGTGACCATTGAGATTTAGCAAACAGTTATTTCCCAGCACAAGCAGATGTTATGTCAGACGAAGCCCATTGAACGAGCCCCTACTGATGCTAATGAGAGTGGTGCTGCTGTAATGTTGTGTAGTGCTGACAGCCAAATCACTATTAATATCGTAACAGGTCAATTTAATTATTTCCACTTATGTTGCAAATGTAGTTGTCAAGGTAGAAATAATTATCTGTGTTTATGTTGTAAAGCATTTAGCGCTGTGCTCCCCATTCCACTCATGACATGTTAACCAAATGAAGAGGCTGCTTCAGTTGTTTCTGTTCAAATACTTTCCCATTCTAGTTTAGTGTGCAGAGAGTGCTATAAGTGAGCCATTTAAAAGTTGATTCCCAAAAACACAGGACAATGTATGATGGGAGTTTGAGGCAAATGGGACTATAGAAGTGTTCAGGAAACCTGCAAATCTGTTTGGTCAAGTCAAAATTAAATCAAAATTGACACCTGTTTATGTAATATTGACATAACATAATATTCCAAAGGGGGGAAAAAATTGCATTTGTAAAATTTAAACCAGTGGTGCCCAAACGTTTGCTACGAAGGTCTGAACGTAAATGTTGCATTATATCCAATTATATTATTAAAACAATAAAAAAAAATTCAGATGTGTTATATTCTCTACATTTCAATGCAAAAATAAAAAAAACATATATATAGTACTTCCTGGGAAACAAACAGATTTGCAGGTTTCCTGAACACTTCTATAGCCCCCTTTGCCTCAAACAGTAATGAGAGAGAGAGAGAGAGAGCGTCAGAGTTAGTGGTTGCCAAAGCAGTCCTCTTTGTTGCTCTTAATAAGCAGGAGTATTCAGATTAAAAGGAAACTTTGAATCACAGTTGTCATAAACACGTTGAAACAAATAATACATATAGATACTTAAATCAAATCACAGTAAGCAAATAAATAAATAACCACATGTACAGAAAGGACTTTACTCATAAATATCTCAGATTAACAACTCAGGTAAGTATTTCAGGTAAGTAATAGAAGTGATACACAAACAACTCAGATAAATGATACATGAATGCACTTCTCTATGACACAAGTATCTTAAAATTACTAATAACACAAATGATCAATTGAACAAATTACTTGAACATTAAAGCATGTAAATTATAGTTTGACATGAAAATTAATAAAAATAACTAAGCTTAACAGTAAATGACAGAGAGAGACGAGTTAGTGGTTGCCCAAGCGGTCCTCTTTGTTGTCTGAGAATGCGCCACACTTTTCCAGAATTTGGAAAATGCAGGCCTGTTCAATGCAAACTCATTATAACACATTAAAGTAATTTAAATTAAACTTATATATACACATGTAAATAGAAATAAACATACATAGATCCAAAACAAAATATAGCAAATAATTTAATATTCTTGTGACCCAAAATGCAGGGTGGTCACATATATACACTCTAAAAAAAAATGCTGGGTGGTTTCAACCCAACTTTGGGTCAAATATAGACAAACCCAACTGTTGGGTTAATTTTTTTTAAATTACAAGACCACAGGCCAAATCAAATGTCACGCAGCCATAAACTTTCGACCATGGGCCTGGGACAGTTCTTTTCTGACTGACGTCACAAATGCCGTTTACTTGTTCAGCCCTTCCCTTCCAACCACCTCATTCCATTCTGGTCTATTCAATGCCCACTTTTCATGATCCAATCAAATCTTGATGGATAAATTCAATCTCAATGAAAATATCAAAAAGTTCATACAACTTGTTATATGCTATTTTCCTAGGCAGTATATCTATATTCTCAATGCATCTGTTCTGGTGTCAATATCCACTTTTCATGATAAAATAAACTCCCACGGTTTGTTTCAACAAAGTAAAATGGGTTTCAATTTCATGTTGACTCATTTAACTTCTTAATATGAATGTTAATCTTGAAATTGCCTATCTTACCTATCATCTTTTTTTTCTCAGGAGAATCGCAGCAACAGTGTGGGCATGTCGACTCGGCCGATCTTGGCACATTCGCCGGTCTCCCCGCTGAGCACAGCTGGCATCCCCACACCCGCACAGCTCGTACGCACGGGTCCAGAGCCAGCACTGCCTAGCTCAGGCCGGGCGATGATGTAGGGCGAGCTCGCTGAACTTTTCCAGAGAGTCTCGATCTAACCAGCTTCGCCGCTTTCCCCACACTTTCTTTTCCCTCTGCCCGTCTTACCTTATTCTCTATTCAACACCAAACTGACACCTTCTCCACTTGTCACTGCTCCCTACCCCTGTGTACCTCCCCCCTATATTGTTCACACAGACTCATCCAAACGCTATAGAAATGGACACCAAGTGTAAGAGATAGGGCTAGGAATTGATGTAAAAAGAATCCAGATTATACGGTGTTGCGAAAGAGAGACCTCCCATATTACGAATGAACTTATTTCAAAAAGATCAATGTCATGGAAGACACGAAGAAAGAAACATTCAAAAAAAGCATATTGCTGATAATGCCTTTAATTAAGTTAATGAGCTTTGTTGTCACTCTGTGATCCTGCATTTCGAATAGCATACGATTGACAAATATTGATTAACCTATGTCCTGGACAAGTTTCCTACATTAAAGTTTTGCACCTAAAACACACAATACAGACACTGATGCACACGGATTTGTGCATGTGTCTGTTCACACACAAGTCCGTTATGATGTGTGTTTGCTCCATATGTGTGTGTTTTGTGTGTATGTGTGGCTTGTCTGTGCTCATTAGCTCATTGACCGGTATGTTTCTGCAATGCCAAAGAGCATTATTGTCTTGTAGCTGCTGACTGAGTCAAACATCAGAGCACAGGCCAAAAGGAGCCTGAAGCGCTTTGAGCCAGACTAGCACCCTGTTTCACAACTGCTCACATGTCTCACACAGTTTCCGCCTCCCACTGTCCCTTACAGTGGCATAGAAATACTGAGTCTCACACATATTGTCTCATAGAGAATCAAACGGATCTGGTATAATCTAGTATAGGCCTTGGAAAGCCTTTGTAATTGTCAAATAGATATTTCTGAGAGCATTGGCATCAGTGACACTTGTGATCCATTCTCCCCTTGGCTACTTGATCACAAGCAACATCAATATGACAATGCACTCATCATAGAGCCAGGAAGCAGGGTGCTGGATGATGACATTTGCGTCGTCAGGAGCAATGATGGTTGCTGCCTCCAGCCTTGCCCTCTGTGATGCTGATGCAGATGCAGGCTACAGTTCAGGCAGACTGTGCTGACCGAAAGAACTGTCAAACTCTGCTCATGTATTTACATGAGCACACTCAGATTGTTTTAATGAATATTTTAGCACAGTGGTTCTCAAACTTCCATCAAATCAGAACCTCCATGCAGTTTTCAAAATAGGACTAGGTGTTATAATCCCAATATTCAGGGATTATAACACCTAGTCACAATTTTCCCTCAGATTGTTTTGATCATTTATTTTCTGCAAACTGACGTCTCTTTAAGCGTAAGCAAAAAACAGTACATTGGTAATACCATTGTTATTGTAGTTAAGAGACAATAGTCCATTAACTGGCCTTTTACAACACATATGGAAAGGATCGCTATGTATTAATTTCACATGACAACATTTGTATAGAAGTATATTGTGGAATTTGGGTTAGAGCAGTTTATCTTAAAACTTGCTCTGTCGAGAAGCACATGAAACTGCTGTCAGACTGATTGTATGTGAGAATGAACTTTGAATTAGTCTTAATTATATTTACTTTTTATTGTATATACATCATAATTAGAAATGTGGGAAAAACATGGGGAAATAAAAAAGTACTAACAAATAAGAAAGTATGAAAATACCAAAGATTAAAGAAAAAAAATCATGTAAATTTATATAATATCAGTTATATCAATATATGTCGATTTAAAATAAATGTTGTTCTTTTGAACTTTCTTCATAAAAAATCCTGAAACTCACAGAAATATTAAGCTAACATTAAAAATATTAAAGGGTTAGTTCACCCAAAAATGAAAATTGTGTCATTGTTTACTCACCCTCATGTCTTTCCAAACACGTGAGACTTTCGTTCATCTTCTGAACACAATTTAAGATATTTTTAATGTAATATGAGGGCTCTCTGAACCTCCCATAGACAGCACGGAACTCCACGTTTCAAAGGTCCAGAAAAAGTCCAAGTGATCGCACCCACAGTAGTACCGTGTGTGGCATCCGTGGTTCAAATGTAAGTTACGGAAGCCCCACGAGGACTCACTTTTTTGCGCAAAGAAAACACAAAATAACTACTTTTTTCCGCATTTTCGTCTCTACTGCGTCACTTTGGATGCGCGTTCACGACAGTACCATGATGCAAACGTGTGGCGCTGACCCAGATCCGGCGTAATTACAGCACTCCGGATCTGGGTCAGCTCGTAGCTTCGTAACTTGACAGTTGAACCACTGATGTCACACGGAATACTCTGTCGATCATCTTGGTACTTTTCTAGACCTTGAACCGTGGTAGTTACCTTGCTGTCTATGCAGAGTCAGAGAGCTCTCAGATTCCATCAAAAATATCCTAATTTATGTTCCAAAGATAAACAAAGGTCTTACGGATTTCGAAACAACACGCGGTTTGTGAGTAAGTAATGACAGTATTTTAATTTTTGGTGGAATACACTTTAAACTTTTAAAAACTTAATACAAGTTTCTTGAGCACCAAAACAAATTAAAAAGCTTTTGCAACCCACGCTTGACTCCACAATTGATTGTACCCTGAAAAAAATAATAACCACCAGGTATGTAATGGATAGAGAAAACAAAAAAACATCGGCAATGATGTGATGATGTGTATGCAGGACAAAGCCATTATAACAATGATGAAGAAATAATTTTTAAAATCGAAAACTACAGAAGAAAGTTTGTGTGAGGGGTAGGTTTAGGGTAAGGGGATAGAAAATACAGTTTGTACAGTATAAAAACCATTAATGTGCCCCCATGGAATGCCCCCATAATAATAGGAATACCAGTGTGTGTGTGTGTGAGAGAGAGAGAGAAACCTTGCATAAGAAAGCTAATCGTTGTTGTTGTTCGATTACATCTAAATATTTTAACATCTGTCTGTTCCTCTCACAGGATTGGTCGTTTGTTTGATGGCACGGAGCCCATTGTATTGGACAGCCTGAAGCAACATTATTTTATAGATCGCGATGGACACATGTTCCGCTACATTTTAAACTTCCTCAGGACCTCAAAACTGCTCATTCCAGATGACTTTAAGGTAGGAATTAAAATCTTATACTGCATTATTATAGGCTTTTTTTTTTATAAAAGAATAGTTCGCCCCAAAATTAACATTCTGTCCATATGCTGTTTTTTTTTCATGAAACACAGAAGTAAAAGTACTTTGAAGAATCACTGCACATTTCTTGCCATACAACAGTTTATATAGTGACCAAGGGCTGTCCAAAAACAAAATAAAAAGACAGCCATAAACAAAGACTGATTTTTCATTTCTAGGTGAATCGTTCCTTAAGTATCAGTTGTGCCATCTATCTGTGTGTATAGGACTACTCTCTGCTGTACGAGGAGGCCCGATATTTCCAGCTGCAGCCTCTGCAGGCTGAGCTGGAGCGCTGGCATTCGGAGCAGGACTCTAGGTACACATCACGCATGTGTGAGTGTGTGGTAGTGCGTGTGGCCCCCGAGCTGGGAGAGAGGATAACACTCAGCGGTGATAAAGCCCTCATCGAGGACATCTTCCCAGAGATAGGAGACGTCATGTGCAACTCCGTCAACGCAGGCTGGAACCATGATTCCACTCACGTCATTCGCTTCCCTCTAAACGGATACTGCCACCTAAACTCTGTACAGGTGCGTGACACCTTAAACACCACTCACACACCAGCCAATTCCAGTTATTTACTTATTTTTATACTAAATATTCATTTTTATGAAGTATTGATCACTTTTTTACTGACTTTTGAGAATTCACGAGCCATGCAAGTCATAAACAAAGTCAAAAATATTATACAAAAATGTGATACAACTGTCCTGATATTGTTGAAGTAAACTAATTTTTGAAAAGAAACCATAAATAAACAAATATATTTTTCAAGTGTAAGTAAAAGATATGATTTAAATTATATAAAAGAGTATATTTACCAACAAAAACTATTTCATATATATGTTAGTTAATTCAATTGTTTAAGTTTTTGTAATTGTTGTGGGAAATTTATAGTAAATTTCCAAATTAAATAGTTTTTACACAATTTCAGTGAGTTTGGACCTAATTAACAGAATTACCTTATTTCTAAAAAAAAAAAACCCCTGGACTTTAAAATATATTGAAATTTTAGTTTTTTATTATACTTTTTTTTTTTTAAATAATGATCAAGTAGTGTATACTCGCGTGTATGTACAGTGTAAAGAAAATATATAATTTTTTACTTGATGGTAACCACACATGTAACCATTTCAAATGAAATCTGCAAGTCTTTCAAAACAACTTCATACAGAAACGTCAGCTGATTTTGCAATAGAAACTACAAACAATGGCCCGTGATTCATTTCAGGAATGAATGTACACTCTGAGCTCAATTTTTCTATACTGTGCTCTGAACCATGTCGCTACTGTGTGTATGTGTATGTGTGTGTCTAGAGGCTGTCTAATCCTGTTTGCTTATTAAATCTTTTGGCCCCTGGCACTTGCCGTCACACTAATGGAAGCAGGAGATTGAGAAAAGTAGAGGCAGAAGACAGGAAAGAAAAATGAGAGAAAAAGAGAATTGAAGGACAAAAGCATGATGGAAAGTCACACAGTGCAGACAGACAGAAACTTTGACCTGTAAATGAGAGGTTGGGTGGGTGGGAGGTGTGGGGACCAAAAAAGAGAAAGATGGTGGAAAACTGTAGATAGAGGGAGGGAGTGATGGGAAATTTAGGCAGTGCTGGAGAGAAAAAAAAGGAAGGGACCTCCTCAAGGCACACTAAAGGACACTGATCTCACAGTTCTGTGGAGCAAATATCTGCAGGACTGGAAGAAAGGTGAGGCGGTGTGAGACGGAGAAAGAGACAGAAAGAAAAGAGCAGATAAGAGGGGTTTAAGTATCTCATTTTGTTCAGTTGAGAGAGCTGCTGGACAGATGGTTTATAACACTTTCGTTGTGTTGTGTTTCTAACTGAAGACGACAGTGATTTTGTGCCAGGGGTGTTCAATTAAAGGGATAGTTCACACAAACATGAAAATAGTCACAATTTACTCATGTCGTTCTAAATCCATATTCAGTTTTTTTTTCTCTCACTGTGAGACACAAAATTTGAAGTCTTCACACTGTTCTTCTCAAACAGTGATTGTTTACAGTACAGCATCTTTAAAGCTCCACATCCTTAGCAAGTACATGTGCATCCCAACAAGTAAAGCATTCTGCTAATTTTTTGCACTTGAATCTCAAGCTGTATAAACACATTTGTAAACACAACCTGCCAAGGTTGACGAGAAAGTTGATTCAGAGGCAACGTCTGTGCCAATAGACATCTTAACTTACACTACTGTTCGGTGTCAGGTTTTATTTATTTATTTATTGAAAGAAATTAATGCTTTTATTCAGCAAGGACGCATTAAAATGATCAAAAGTGACAGTAAAAACTAAGAGCACAACCCCAGAGGTATTAGAATGATTTTTGAGGGATCATGTGACACTGAAGACTATGGCTGCTGAAAATCCAGCTTTGCCAACACAGGAATAAATTACATTTTAAAATAATTTAATCAAATCAATTCGGCCTTGGTGAATATAAGAGACTTCATTCAGAACCATTAAAGCCTTACTGACCCCAAATGTTTGAACAATAGTGTATATGAATTGTTTACTGTTGGTAGAATATGAAAGGATAATAATTTGGTGTGTGTTTGGGATTTTTTGTGTTCATTAGGTTCTGGAGCGACTGCAGCAAAGAGGTTTTGAGATTGCTGCTTCTTGTGGAGGTGGTGTGGACTCAACCCAGTTCAGTGAGTACGTTCTGAGGAGAGAGAGGAGAGAGTAGTCGAAAGCATGATGATGATCAAAAAGAACGTCCCATCACCCGTGGGGGTCACGACCTCCGTCATTCGAATCAAACAGGAACCACTGGATTAGCTGCCAGCTCTCACAAACAATAAACTGGATGTGGTATTTTTAACTGATTATAAGGGATGTTTTAATTTATGTTGT
The DNA here is from genome assembly GCA_018155175.1 of Sinocyclocheilus anophthalmus. Lineage (NCBI taxonomy): Eukaryota > Metazoa > Chordata > Actinopteri > Cypriniformes > Cyprinidae > Sinocyclocheilus > Sinocyclocheilus anophthalmus. The sequence goes on from JADLZN010010307.1 coordinate 74,030, forward strand.
AATCCTCTGAGACATTTTTTTCATTGGCACTGCCCCTAAATAAACCGTTTCAAATAAGGAAAAATATGTTGAAATTCAAATGGGACATTTTTCTGAACTTCTCTAGCTATACTGAGTGGTCTTCATTTTGATTCTCTGTGTGAAGGTTTGTTTTAAAACTTCAAGACTGCCAGACGGGAAACAGGCATCCGTGCGGATGAGACGTGCGAGATGGTTCTTCAGGTAACCGTTGACAGAGAATTCAAGACAGAGTCACGCGGGGGAGGATAGAAGGGGGAAGGGATGCTTTCCTAGTACTCTTCCCTCACTCTTTAAACTAATTTGTTACACTTATATACATATGACTCCTTCCTCGTACAGATGTTCAATGCTGCAATACTGTTGATAATCTTGTAACAAACATGGAGATTGAAATTTACTCATAAATGCCTATCACACCAAGAAAGAGGAATAGCTACCACAGTAGAGCGAGAATTAAAAATAGAACTAGCCAAGCACTATAATTAGAGAAAATACACACACACACCCACACACATATTAAAGGGGTACGTGAGAGTAATACCACCAAGCTGTGGGGTTTCGGCAGGCCCGAGATACAAGACGAAGATACCTATGACTTAGACAAACCCTCCATTTGACATAACCAAAAGCAGGTCATATTGAAACCTCCGAGTGATCTTGAAAGACCCTTTCAGTATAAGTAGTATTTCTTTCTCCAACTGGTCTTCAGTTTTTTATATTTAGCAGCACAGTTCAATAAGAAAAACGGCAAATCAGTAAGGATGACGATTTATGGTGTAACCGGCGGCAGGATTTTTCTTTTAAAATTTAAACAAGGAAAACAATTATGTATATTTTGTTTTTTGATCAAAAATATAACAGTGTTATTGCTACACTTAACACTGGTTTATAAATCCATGAGAGTAAAGTTGTAGAAGAACTGTAATGTGAAATTATTAAATTAAAGTGTTTGATGAAAAAAGACTTACTGTATAACTAAGGCTTCTAACTATGGATTAAAAAATAACGCACAAGTTTCAAGGGATGCGTCCTCTTTATTAACAGAATTTATTTAAGAGATACAATCTAAATTTTCATGTCATGTCAGTGCTCAGAGTCAATGCGAACTGGACGGAAACCTCTCTTATGTGTTTGTTTCGTGAATCATTCTCCTTAAACTTCCACAACGCTCACTTTCTATCGCTTAAAGACTTGGCAAATGCGTCCCAATGTTCATACTATCCAACCTAAATAGTATGTGAGATTAAAATAACTGCGTCTCAGACCATAGTATGTTGAAAAGAGTATACCAAAAACACCGTCAATCCGTGTTCTATGGTCTGTCTTCCTTTTCTATAACTATGCGCGGACTGATCGTTTTTATTTTTTTTTTTGCGTCGTCGTGGTCCCCCCCATTCCCCCTGGGTCCGCCAATCTCATTGCCTTTGGCGACTTTAGGACGTCACGTTTAGTCGCCGCCACGCATCTGCAGATATGTTACAACCCATTTTAACCAAAGAATAAAATAAAAAGCGGCCGCGTTAACTAATAAATACTACGGATGGCTGAATTTACCCTACTTTTTATGTTTTTGTGCTCGAGACGGTTTAGATAAGGGGTCCCGCCCTTATAAACTCCGGATTGTCCGCAGAGTTTTAGCTTAACTTGTCCACTAAACACACAGGTGGGATTTTAGTAGTGTTAGTATGCTAGTCTAGCACGCTGGATTAGTGGTTCACGTTTGTGTTTGTCTAAAATGGGTGTTGTTTGACCTAGGTGTTTGGAGATAAACTGTTGAGGATTCATAGCTTCCACCTCCCAGACCTTCCCCTTTTTTTTTTTTTTTTTTTTTTTTTTCTCTCCGATGTTTGAGGCAATACCCACTTCGTTTTCAGGCTAAAGTGGATTTTCGATCTTTCTCGTACTAAACAATCAACATTACCCTGCTAAAAACTTTATTTAATGTTATTCGGTGTCTATTCCTCGCAAACAAAAAACAATGTGAATCGTTTATTTCTATAACATCCAGTTTTTGGCCATTAACTTTTAATTTAGTTGTCCTTAGCAATATTATGAGTTCTCGAACGCATCCACACAGCTGGCACCAGATCAACCGTGATACGTCTTTTGCTCTGTCATTTACTGTGTTGGTAGGACTGTTTTAATATCTACCATGAAAATGCCCGAGGATTTGCTGACACGTTGAAAAAAGAGCATGATCGGCAGTGACTCATGATGGGTGCGTTGTACACTCATTTGAGAGGTGTCCATGAAACGTCGGCATGAATCAAAATTGATAAATTCTGATTTTGACGGAACTACTGTGGTCCCTCCCCTTAAAATGCCACATCTTCCTTCCGGCACGAGCGTCTGGCTTGCTTAAGGCCGCTCTCGGGGAGTGACGTCATCGTGAGGGTGTGAAGTTACACTGGCATACAATAACAGGGGCCGGCAAAGCTGAAGATGGCCGTCACTTTGATAGAAATCAAGCAACTCGCACCCGTACTGATGCCAAGCAATTGGCGGGAGTCAGCTACCTTACACTTGATTTTAATTACGGACTATTTAGGATATTCAACCACACATATCTAAGGCATCGCACACAGACAACTACTTGTTTTCCATGAATACGATGGACGCGGCTCGCGTCAGTGTTATTAAGGCCAGGTGCTCCCTCAGTCTCCTCTCTCTTCTACTCCTTCTCTCGCTCTCTTCGCGCGTGCTGTCTAGCGCATGTTCTGTGTTTGTCATTGATCATTCTCGTCGTCCGATTCTTCCTCAATAAAAATACATGTCTTCACGGCTTTATGGGTTGTCAGCGGTGCATGACAGCGGAGAGAATCCTACCAATTACTTGTAATTCTAAACTCCACTGGCATTGAAAGTTTTATCCGTACTCTCATTTGTACAACGCCCCATTGCTCAACTGCATCCAAATCCAATTCTCGAATTGGACCGAAATAAGTCCATGCCTTTTTTCTTCTTAAGTGACTGTTTCACTCGTGTTCTCGACGTCTACAGTAAGAAACAAGACAATGGCAACTCGTTTCATTGCTGACCTTTAAAGACCTTTTCGTTGTTTGAGGGTATATTGTTCCCAAAGTTGGACCTATTTCTCTTTACTCTAACAATCACTCACAAGTAGGTGAGTTTTTCTCTTCGTCCAGTTTCCCATAAGCGTACAAATGTAGGGGTCCCCTTTTGTACTTTACTTTTAACCGTAGTTTTCATTTTTTCATGGGGATTGTTTCGAACCTTTAGGGCTTTCGATAAAATAGACCAAGCCCGCATTTTGTCATATGTACCCATGCCCTATTGCCCATTTTCTGGTTGGATTACTGAAGCCCCTACGCCTGTGACTGCTGCCAGGGGCGTTCACTTAAGAGGTTGGAAATCTAATTACTAATGGATTCGGATAATTTACTGCACTGAACGACCTATAGCATGTTCATCTATAGCACCATCTTTCCCCTTTTTGATGTAATGTGGACCTCGGCCCTGCTCTTTAGTCGCTGTCAGCGTGAGGCGATTTTGCACCTGACTCACCTAACATATCACAAAAATTACAGATTTCATTCGTTGTCTCCACATACTGGCATGAAGCTGTGTAGGTTTTTATCCGAAGAGAAATACACCATTCATGAAAGAAACGAATGACTAATGAAACGTTGGAGGCATTCAATATGATTTTGTAATTCTTTCCGGCTCTTCCCTCCCTTGCTTCCTGTGATTTACAAATTTTATTATGCTCCCACCCTTTTTTTTTCGACTGCTTACACCCTAAATGTCCCGTGTATCCATCATTTAGCCCATCGTCGTGTCGTCAGTAAGTATTTGTACATCTAAATTGACTTATTCTACTTCAACTAGCCCTATGGATTACAAAAAAATGGATTTAGCGATCCCTCCTATTTTCAAAATTTATTTTACCATTTTTCTGGTTGTTATACTTTAGTCCGAGGCGAATTGGACAAGCCTAGACTACAATACATATCCGAAACACTTGGGTTTGTGTACATGATACAACATTCGGCACGCCCCTGAGTAGTTTTAGTCTCACTGCACGCCAACAGTTTGAGAAAGGATGGGCTTTTTGCGAACCATAACAACAAAGACGTCGAAACATAAGCAACATTGCAGGATTCCTTATTGGGACTATTTTTCAGTTAACCACAAGAACAAAGGACGATAAACGCAGACACGCGCAACCGCTATACGTTAAAACACCTACTGAAAACAGCAAACCCGATGTAGCATTCCCCTAATGGGGCAAGTGTTTATGAACAGCCAAACCGAACCCAGTGCAAGACGGCCCTGATCATCATCTCCACCTTGCCTATTGTCAGCACTCCTGATAAACACAGTCATGCAGCTACAGTCTCTTAGACCCTTAATTGCATGCGCAACCCTGCTCACCCCAAGATCATCTAGCAGGCCTATGCCCCTAAGATGCAGATCCACCCCCACCCAGTGCCTCACTCAGGAGCTAGCCGGTGGGACTCCGGACTACATGGTCGGGGAGCCAGTTAGGGCGTCCATCATTGTTGCCTGAACTGTTCATCATGACGCGGAAGTGTTGTCTCTGTAAGCTATAGTGGACTCTATAGCGTGTCCCTGTTCAGACAAGCCCCTTCCCTTTTTCCTCCCCTCCCTATTTTGCTTCGGTAACCCCCTCCAACACAGCACCCGGCCAAGGGGCTAGTCGTGACATTGCACAATTTAGGCATCTTTCCCAACCTCATTTTACAGTGTACCACCCCCTGACCGAAATCCTTTGAACCATTGAACGCCAACACCCGTGCCCTGCACACTTCCACGGTTCCTACAAGGGGACGTTTTATTAGGGTGCGATTCGGATCCAATTCTTGTTTTTATTTGTTACTTGGGTCTGTTAGGGTATTCAAACGGTAATATCCTCTCTTCCAATTTAAGCCTACTTCCGTTCCTTGCGATTGTCTTGACCCTCTCTGTTCCTGCCCTTGCAAGGATTATGATGCTAATTCCGCTTTCGTGAACAGGCATTGTCCTGTTGATGTGGTTCTCCCTTCAGCAGGTATGGAAAGGAAATGAAACAACGGATCAAGGAATGCTTCCACCCAGCTAGTCCACAAGATCTTTGCTATTGACGCTAGCACCTTCCCCAGGCCTCACTTACCTTGGATTTTTTTTTTTTCTTTGTGGATATTTGTTGTCCTTATATTTTAATGATTGTGGAACTCATACTAACCAAAGATCAGTGAGCCTAACTACTGCGTTTCAGCATCCTCAGTGTCTTGGATTCACTCCAGGGGGACAAAATGGGCGTTTCTCCGTGGACACTTCTTTCTTGTTTAGCATGAGCTAGTGCTGCTTTTCGGTTTCTGTTTTTCGGATGTATGTATGATTATCTTTCATTCATTTGATTAAAAGCGTGATCTACTACATACTTTTGCACCTTAATTCGCAAATGTTAATACTACTAATATTCGTTCACATTTCATATTGTTCGTTTGAGATCTAGCCCTTTGTCTCTTAAACCAGATTCCATTTAATATTCAATTCACTTACATGATTTTTTCTATTCTATCTTAGATTTCGATTATTTGAACTGTGTTGTTCTACCATCTACCTATTTCTAATCCCACAATCCGCACATATTTTTAGTATAAACCATTTTTTAAATTTAATTGGTTGGTAGACTCGACGGTTTTCAGGCTTGGTTAGCTTTTCCCGTTATTACAAATAACCTGGCGGCTCCATCTTCCACTTAGATTTTCCCCCGGATTCTTCATCCATAGAACTCGTGCGTCTTAAATGTCCAGAATTTGTGAGCATATCGTAACATTTCAATTGGTGATCTTTGGCATTAAACCGTCAGACTTGGGAGATATGATATTTTACTTGCCCTGGAGATGAGGTCAAAACTTCAAAAAGTTGAACGTTCAGTCATATATGACCCTCCCCCTTTCTTTTTTTTTCCTTCTTTTTTTTTTTCTTTTTCGGCAACTCTACTTTTCAATTTAAGGATTAAATTGAATGCATGCGGTACTGTACACAAAGAACCGCCAACAACAACTGTGTGAGATTGTACACAGCAGTCATATTTTTTTTGTGTACTGCATTCGAGATATACCAGCACCCGACACGTGTTCAATTCAATTGTGAAAATGTAAGCATCAAAATGGCACAGAGAAAAAACAAAGATAGAAAGGGACAACGCTGCCGCTAATTGACCTATTCGGTCAGTAAGCTATCCCGCTCCCCTTCGGTACTGTTGCGACGGTGATCGGACAAAACAAACGGCGCTGCTCACACCCTCCTGTAACAACCGATAAGCTCAGGTTCAGGTGAACAACTTCCGTAACCTATATTTTATATAATGAGTCCTCGTACCCGTTCCGACAACTGGCATACTCCAACCGCCATTCCGGCCTATCGCCTGGCACGCGGCCTAGGGTTTCTTGTTAATGACTTGAGGTCAATTGTCGATTTCCCTCGTAGACTACCAACCACGCACGTTTTTTTGTTTGGATGCCTGCTGGGGAAATATGGGCTACTTATGTTGGGAAAAACTTAACAGTCTAATATTTTTATACACTTATATTGCATCTCACCAACTTAAATGAAGCCTGCAGTTAGACTGAGAAATCCATGTACGCGCCCCCCTTCTCTCACAAAGGCAGATAAACGTATTTGGCAGTCGTTTGGATTACAAAAAGCTTGAAAAGCCTTCATGCAAGATATCTTACAAGCATTTGATTTATTATGGAAATGCTCCATTTTATTTCAAATATCTCCTTTTTACAGGCAACTGTAACCACTACAACAAATAATCAGAGTTTCTCTCCCACCTTCCAGTGTGTCAGCTACTACCAATATTAAACTTAACCCCACTACAGGGACTGCCGTTCAGAAACCACCCACCGCTACAGGGACTGCTATTTTCACGCCATCATGTACAATAGGAGCTACCATTATTAAACCAGCCGGTGTTATAGGGACAGCCATCAGAAAGCCCAGCTCTACCACGGGGCCTGTTATCAAAGCCAGTCAAATTACTCCAAACAGCAGCACACCGGGGACCTTTAACCAGAGGACTAATTCTGTCACTGCAACTACCATAATTAATACCTCTGCTGTAAAGGTATTACTCACTTTGGCTGCATCAATTATTGATCCAAACAAC
>JADLZN010010308.1:0-17834 GCA_018155175.1 Sinocyclocheilus anophthalmus
CAATAGTTTAATGCATATTGCACCTTATAAAGGGTGCTGCTATAAACCCAGCCTCTGTGATTAAAAGCAAAAACTGTTTCAGTTCAGTGTTGTGGTTTTCCACTACACAACCTCTAGCATGACCACTTGTCAATATCATGATTGTATTTACGCCCCTTAATGATGATTATTACATACCTAAGACATGAACAGTTTTAGTATTTATTATATTGTATACACTGTGGCAAGAAAAATACAACTCTGTACACTTTCCATGATGCAAATAAAAGTTTTTTGAAAGTGAAAGTTTTATGCTCACAAAGGTTGTATTTATTTGATCAAAAATACAATGAAAACAGTAATATTGTTCGCAAAATTAGTACAATTTAAAATGACTTTTCTTAATATGTAATTTATGCCTGTGATGGCAAGCTAAGTGTCAGCATCATTACTCCATCTTCAGTGTCACATGATCCTTCAGAATCATTCGAGACTGACTTGGGCTAAGAAATGTACAGTGGGTGCGGAATAGGGGTGTGGAAACCATGATACTATTTTTGATGAATAATACGTTCAAAAGAACCACATTCATTTAAAACAGACATATGATTTTACTCTAATTTTTGAACAATGTAATGCACCCTTGCTGAGAAAAAGTACTGATATATTTCTGAAATTTTCTGAAACTTTTGAACGGTACTGCACAACAAACAAACATCTATGCATAAAGCAGAGAATGTCGTGGGTCTTACACATGTTGCATTAGGAAGCTGATGAGTTCATGGATGTGAGAGGCACAATGCTGAGTCCTCACACTGTAGGTCAGTCGCTGCAGCACATTAAGGCACTGTGGAGAGCATTGGAGACATTATTCACATGACCACATAAAGTAATATCCAAAGTAATCTTTATTTTTTAATCCATCCATTTTGGATAACTTTAACTAAACGTAGTGAAATAAAACCACCTTGAAAAATATCTGTGACATTTAAATTCTGTGTGAACCGGAAGTTGCTACCGACTTTACATTAGTATAGTGATGTATTTCCAACTAAAACTAAATATTTAATAGTGGGCAGAATTTTATTTTAGCGCACCTCCCTGACATTGCTCGTTCACAGCAAACTAACAGTTGGAGGGGAGTGGTTTAGGATAAAAGCCGTCAAACTAACGAAGCAAATTTTCAGATTTTGATAAAATTTGTATTAATGTTTGTTGTTTCATGGATTACTTGCACGGATTACCTTGCCTCAAGACCTACAACAGGCGCTACCAAGTAATAGAGTACTTTTGTACTTCAAGGCAGACTTAAGAAAGTGATTCATATACTACCATCAAAAGTTTGGGTCAGAAAAAAAGTCTTATCTCATTTAACAAGAAATTACTATTTTATTCAGCTAGAACTTATAACAACGGATCAAAAAGGACAGTAAGGGCATTACTTGTTACAAAAGATTTCTATTTTAAATAAATGTTGTTCTTACTTTCTATTCACGGTTTCTGCAAAGATAATAAGCAGCACTATTGTTTTCAAAACCAATAAAAGATTAACTTCTTAAGCACCAAATCAGAATATTAGAATGATTTCTGAAGGGTCATGTGATGTGAGAGTGAAGACTGTAGTAGTGATGCTGAAAATTCAGCTTTACCATTAGAGGAATTAATTGCATTTGAAAATATATTAAAATAAAAAGCTAATTACTTTAAAGTTTGTAAGTCACATCATCATATAAACATTTCTTGACCAGTTATAAAAATATGCATTTAAAAAAAAGCATGTTTTGTGAAGTGTAGAGTGTAGACTTCATCTTAAAAAACTGCAGTACTCTCACCTGCAGCACAAGAGGCTCTTCTGGTGTGCTTCTGTTGCAGTGGATTATGGATGCCAGAGTGCCAGTGAAGTTGTAGCTGCTGTGAAGAGCTTCTTTAGCCTCACCATCAGAAGCTGCTGGGCCATTAAGAAATGTACATGCATGGGTAAATAACGGGTGATATGACTATAAACTGACTGTGGAACTACTACATTAAAGGGTTTAGTACCGAACTGTGCCAGCAGGGATATAATGGATCCCGTCAGTGCGTGACTGGTGTTGGGATCTCCAGCTACTTCCATGAGTCCACTCAGACACTCGCTGGGCAGCACCTGACCTGAAAACAGCACTCCGCCACATTTCAGCCCTGAAACATCCTGTGGAATTAAAAATAGCAATTAAAATGTTGGATATTTTATATTAAACAGGGCTCCCACTCTTTCATGAACACCAGCTTCAAGGACTTTCAATGACTTTTTAAAGCACCATTTATTTTATATCAAGCACCTATCAAATTCACACCCCAGCATATGTAGTGTAATGAAAGACCTTACATTACTTAACAGTTCACTTACACTTAACATTTACATTAAACATTTCAGAGTAATAAGGTTTTGAATGTGTAGGTTTCATAAATTAAGACCGTTTTGAGCAGTTTTGTTCAAGTAATTTAATGAAGCATTGAATCATACTGTGATATTCAAATACAATTTCTAACCTATATGATAAATTGCATCAAACTGGTTTTTGCTGTGATTCTTGTAAAAGATTTAAATTTGAGAGAATTTCTCAGTTTTTAAATTAATAAAAAGTGGTTAAATTTTGTAATAACATGGTAAAAACCTGTTAACATAAAAAAAATTGCACATTCACTCAAAAGAGACATTACTCATTAATAAATTAACAAAATTATAACAATAATTTTGTAAATGTCTTTTTATTGTAAATCCCATTTTTTCATCTTTGACCTAGAGGAATGCAGCTGCTCAAAATGTCAATTTTCTTTTTTTAAATATTTCATGAACACTTTAAACCTGGTTCTCGCAAATCTTTCATCACAAATAAAAAAAATAGGACTTTTTATTTGCTTTTAAACTGTAAACGCTTTTCACTAAGCTGTTTTTCCAATTTTTCAAGTTCTACATTTTCTCAGCTCCATGTTGCAGTAAGTTTTGGGAGTTCATTTTTAGTCCATCTCCTATCCTGAAAAGTCCGTCTTGCAGAGACTGACAAAAATTAGCTCCTAAAACTTACTGTCAGATTCTGGAAGATCCATACTTCAAACAATGGTACAAGCGGATGTGGTGCTGGTCCGAGTCACTCTCAACTTATCTGTCCATAAAATATATTTAAAAGTCAGTCATGTATTTCACAACACTTCAGCATGTTATTCTAATTAAGTGGGGGTAATTTTTTACCCAAGCAAAGTCTCTGAGAACCTGTCACCTTGTAATTCTGGAGTTGCAGTTCTGGAAAATGGTGTCACTGGAGACCAAAAAGGTTCCTGATGGTTTCACACTTAATTCTTCACATTAATTATTAATTGTTTTGCAGTTAACATGCTCTTTTCTTCTGCACCTTTTTTTCTGACCCCGCTGATCCAATGAGCATTTTGCTGTCCAACGGTCATGCCTTAACTTTCTATATTGCATTAGTTTTTAATATTTCTCATGGGGATTTAATTATTTTTGACTTCTCAGTCTGATTTAAATCTCTTTTTTGGCTAATTTCATCCATAAAAGAAAACCTGCCTAATAATTCTACACACCTTAAGATTTTTTTTCATTTCCACCTTACTGTGAACATTATATATACTTTCTAAATGTTTAAATACAAAATAACAGAAGTTCTTCAGATTGATGTGGTTTGAATGGTCAAATGTGCTTGAAAAAAATATGATCAGAATATCAACATGCCTAATAATTATGCACGCGATTCACCAAATCGAAGTGAAGTGCACACGAGCGCTACATTCAAAGCGATTTCATACCCCGCATATGATACGCGCCCTGATGTGCGAAAATTATGGGGTTAAAGCAAACAAAATATTTGACTGGAAAGTATTTCCTCTGCCAAACCCCTTCCCATAGCCATACCGTGCACACACCCAGGTTTTCAGGAGCAGTGTTTTTTCTTCTTGTAGTTAGGAGACGCTTGTCCTCCTATTTTATAACTTAAAAATTTTTAGGAGCACCTTCTAATCAATAATAAATTAAATGAAAAATTTGACTCAAAGTGATTTCAGGGGCATTTTTTTTACCTTTATAAATGCATTTTTCTATTTTTATTAAATGCATGCAGTGTTTCCTAGGATTTTTTTTTCCAGCTGTGGTGGCAGGACTATTTCTCATGGACCACCTCCCCTCCCAAGAATCAGGTGCACTCAGAATTGAATTTATTTTAACTAAAAAAGACAAGCAAATAGTAAATAATAAAATAAGAACAAACAAATTAATGGCAATCAATAGCACAAACAAAAACAATAAATGTTTTCAGTTAGGTCTAACTATAATCTACTCAACTGTAAAATAACACTGGATAGTCTTCACTGTATAAAGAAAGACAGCAGCAGGTTTAGTTAGGCTGCTGTCTCTTTAAGACCTCATGCAGGATCTAATATACTGATTGTGGAAGCCCGTTTCCGCCACTAAATAAAAAATATAATTCTGTAAGTCATAAAAGAGAAACTTTCTCAAAATTATGACTTAGCATCTCGTTATAATGAGAAACTTTATCTGACCCGTAATAATGACTCTTCAGTTTCACGTAATAATCCTTTTTTTCCTAATAATGACGTAACCTACATCAAAAAAAAAAAAAAAAAAAAAAAAAAAACTACTCGGCGCCTGCGAACGCAAGTGACAAGCACGCTACGCCAGTCTGTTGTCAAAGCCATGCTGAACCGGATAGCATTGCCATTGTTCTTTGTAATCCAAAGTGTATAAGCTATCGTCCCCTGTCATTAATACCGATTTCAGATCAATTATACTATGTATGTCGTCTTTTGTGTTCTAGTTAATCTAGGTGGGCAGATGTTATGGCTTCAACATCCAGACCAATATTTCGGTTTAAGAAAATCCATGCTTTTTATGAAGAGGAAATTAAAGCCATTGCCACATTAAACGTAATTTATTGAATGCTGTATTTTCGATGAATTTATTTAGTTTTATCTACTATTCTCATTATTATTGACTAGTTTCGCGAATAATTGACTTAGTTTCTCAATTATTATGACGTAGTGTCTCATTCATTATGACTTATTTTCTCTTATTATGATTAGGTTCTCGAAGAATGACTTAGTTTCTCAATTATTATGACTGTATTTCTCATTATGAGGACGTAGTTTCGCATTAGTAGACCTAGTTTCCGACTAATACCTTTTTCATTATTATGACTTAGTTTCTCATTTTTATGACTTAGTTTCTCATTATTATGAATTATTTTTTCATTATTATGACTTAGTTTCTCATTTTTATGACTTAGTTTCTCATTATTATGAATTATTTTTTCATTATTATGACTTAGTTTCTCATTTTTATGACTTAGTTTCTCATTATTATGAATTATTTTTTCATTATTATGACTTAGTTTCTCATTTTTATGACTTAGTTTCTCATTATTATGAATTATTTTTTCATTATTATGACTTAGTTTCTCATATTAATGACTTATTTTCTCATAATAATGAATTATTTTCTCGTCATAATTATGACTTAGTTTCTCATTATTATGACTTTGTTTCTCATTATTATGACTTAGTTTCTCATTATTACTTAGTTTCTCATTATTATTACTTAGTTTCTCATTATTATTACTTAGTTTCTCATTATTATTACTTAGTTTCTCATTATTATTACTTAGTTTCTCATTATTATTACTTAGTTTCTCATTATTATTACTTAGTTTCTCATTATTATTACTTAGTTTCTCATTATTATGACTTAGTTTCGCATTATTATGACTTAGTTTCTCATTATTATTACTTAGTTTCTCATTATTATTACTTAGTTTCTCATTATTATTACTTAGTTTCTCATTATTATTACTTAGTTTCTCATTATTATTACTTAGTTTCTCATTATTATTACTTAGTTTCTCATTATTATTACTTAGTTTCTCATTATTATTACTTAGTTTCTCATTATTATTACTTAGTTTCTCATTATTATTACTTAGTTTCTCATTATTATTACTTAGTTTCTCATTATTATTACTTAGTTTCTCATTATTATTACTTAGTTTCTCATTATTATTACTTAGTTTCTCATTATTATTACTTAGTTTCTCATTATTATTACTTAGTTTCTCATTATTATTACTTAGTTTCTCATTATTATTACTTAGTTTCTCATTATTATTACTTAGTTTCTCATTATTATTACTTAGTTTCTCATTATTATTACTTAGTTTCTCATTATTATTACTTAGTTTCTCATTATTATGACTTAGTTTCTCATTCTTATGACTTAGTTTCTCATTATTATGAATTATTTTTTCATTATTATGACTTAGTTTCTCATAATAATAACTTATTTTCTCATAATAATGACTTAGTTGCTCATTATTAGACTATTTTGTCCCCTTCATTATATGACTTATTTCTACATTATATGACTTAGTTTCTCATTAGTCTGACTTAGTTTCTCGAAATCTGACTTAGTTTCTCGAAATAATGACTTACTTTCTCGAAATAATGACTTAGTTTCTCGATATAATGACTTAGTTGCGCATTATTATGACTTAGTTTCTCATTATTATGCCTTAGTTTCTCATTATTATGACTTATTTTCTCATAATAATGACATATTTTCTCATAATAATGACTTATTTTCTCATAATTATGACTTAGTTTGTCATTATTATGACTTAGTTTCTCATTATTTTGACTTAGTTTCTCATTATTATGACTAGTTTCTCATTATTATGACTTATTTTCTCATTATTATGACTTATTTTCTCATTATTATGACTTATTTTCTCATTATTATGACTTATTTTCTCATTATTATGACTTATTTTCTCATTATTATGACTTATTTTCTCATTATTATGACTTATTTTCTCGAAATAATGACTTAGTTTTCTCATTATTATGACTTAGTTTCTCATTATAATGACTTAGTTTTCTCATTATTATTACTTAGTTTCTCGAAATAATGACTTAATTTCTCATTATTATGACTTAATTTCTCATTATTATGACTTAGTTTCTCGAAATAATGACTTATTTTCTCATTATTATGACTTAGTTTCTCATTATTATTACTTAGTTTCTCATTATTATTACTTATTTTCTCATAATAATGACTTTGTTTCTCATTATTATGACTTAGTTTCTCATTATTATTACTTAGTTTCTCATTATTATTACTTAGTTTCTCATTATTATTACTTAGTTTCTCATTATTATTACTTAGTTTCTCATTATTATTACTTAGTTTCTCATTATTATGACTTATTATTATGACTTAGTTTCTCATTATTGTGACTTAGTTTCTCATAATTATGACTTATTTTCTCATAATAATGACATATTTTCTCATAATAATGACTTAGTTTCTCATCATTATTTGACGACTTCGTAGGCGGCGGAATAGTGGAGGTTTCCGCATTCTTATACTCAGTTTCTCGAAAGAAATGACTTAGTATTCTTTTCTCATTATTATGATTTAGTTTCTCATTATTATGACTTAGTTTATTATTATGACTTAGTTTCTCATTATATGACTTAGTTTCTCATTATTATGAATTATTTTTTCATTATTATGACTTAGTTTCTCATAATAATAACCTAGTTTCTCATTAGTATGAACTTCAAAAGGTTTCTCCTTTATTAGACTTAGTTTCCTCATTATATAAATGACTTAAGTTGATCGAAATAAGACTTAGTTTCTCATTAGTATAGACGTTATGTTCCTCATTTTAGGACTTATTAGTTTTCCTCATTAATTATTAACTTTACTGAGTTCGCTTTAGGGTTCGTTCGCATTAATTATGCGTATTTCTTCTCTCGAATAATGACTTAGGGTTTCTCATTCTATAACTTATGCGCATTATTATGACTTAGTTTCTTTTCTCATTATAGTATGAAAAAAACTAAAAAAACCAACCTTATTTCTTTCCCTCTTTTCTTCTTCCCTCGAAATAAAAGTTGAACTTAGTTTCCTCATATATATGAACTTCAGTAGTCTTTCCATGATTAGGACTTAGTTTCTCGTAATAATGACTTAGTTTTCTCATTATTATGACTAGTTTCTCATTATTATGACTTAAACACAAAAAAAAAAGACTACTCGCCGCCTGCGCACACAAGAGTGACAGCACACGCTAGCGCCATCTGTTGGGCAAGCCGTGCAGCACCCACCGCTAACATTGCTTGTGATGCATGAAAGGGACAGCTAATAAAATTAATAAATCATCGAAATACACATCTATATTTTAAGTTTATATGTGTAATGGCTTTCATTTCTTCATAAAATGACTGGATTTCTTAACTGAAATATTGGTCTGGAATGTTTGAAGTCATAACTATCTGGCAGAGTAACTATTTCACAAAAGACTACATACAGATAATTTGTCTGAAATTGTTATTTAATGACAGACTATAGCATTATACATTTTAGATTACAGAACAAAGCAATGTTCGCGGTGTTCCTGCATGGCTTTGACCAACAGATGGCGCTACCGTGCTGTCACTCTTGCGTTCCGCAGCCGCCTCGAGATTTTTTTTTTTTTTGATTAGTTAGTATATTATGAGAAAGTTTCTCATTATTACGAGATACTAAGTCCTTATTTCGAGAAAGTTTCTCATTATTAAGAGAAAATAAAAAGAAACTAATTCGTTATTAATGAGAAATATTCATTATTTCGAGAAACTATCATTATTACAAAAGTTTCTCATTAACCAATACTAAGTCTATTTGAGAAAGTTTCTCATATTATACTTAACCGAATTATATTTTTTTTTTAGTGGCGGAAACGGGCTTCCATAACTGATACACATGGCTCTATGCTTACTTTTTTTTTAGGAGTGCTTGTCCTCCTAATAAAAAAAAAAAAATTAAGGAGCACCTTCTGATAAATAATCCAAAATTCTGATCAAAATTAGCCTTCCTAATATGAGGTGAAATTTGACTCCTTAAAGTGATTTACAGAGGATTGTTTTTTTTTTACATTTGTAATGGTTGCTTCATTTTCATCTGTCAAATTCAAAAATTTATGTTTATAAGCTTTTTACATTTTTGTATATATATAATAAGAAGTAGAATAAGACAAATAAGTTACAATTATATGAAATTAGTATTAATAAAAAAATTATTTTGTACAGAGGTGGCACAGAAGAACAAAAAAGTGGCTTGTAGGTACTTTTTCAGACGTTTAATGAGGCTCAGAGGTGACGTGTGCAATTAAATTCATACATTTATGTTGAGATTAATGTTTTAAATATAACAGAAATATTAAATGATTTAAATCACTGAAATTATACGCTAAAAATGAAAATAAATCCGCCAGCAGGTGGCGACAAGTCACTGATTTTTATCACTGATCATTCTTAATTTATTTCGTTTGAATGCAGATCATTCAGACTGACTGTCTTTATGAATGGATCACTGAATCATTGACTCACTAGATTCGTTCAAAAACACACTCGTTCATGAATGAAACACCGCTGTTTGCTTTTTGAGATGTGAAGTGGCTGAGCTGTTACTTTATTTGGAACAATTTTTGTTGATGAAATAGAGCACATCAGGCAATACTTGTTTATTGAACCTGTTGATTCAATCACATCACATTTACAACTCCGTTTTCCAAGCTGTCACTCTCCGCGCGATCTTGGGCGCCAGAAATGAGCGCCGAGGAGTTCCTCAAGACGCAAAGTACTGCAATGATACGTTAATCATCGGTCATCGCGTTTTAAGCACACCTGTGGGAATGATTAGAATATTATTATAGCCGCAATCCACACCAAATTCAAGTCCTGCTCTGTTTTATCTGGCTAGTAACCCGACTTTGATTATTCGAGTTATGTTGTCCCAAAGCTGCAGCCTTTGGCAGGGTTGCTTTTTTGGTGGTGTCGGCAAACAACAATGCCTACATGTTTGCTTTCCCCCTCATTTTTTTCCAATGACGAAAATCCGTCGGAGCGACGAAAACTTTAAAGGGGTCAGATGATGCTTTTTTTAAAGATCATTGTTTGGTGTAACAGAATATGTTGACGTGCTTTAATATTCAAAAAACTCATTGTTTTTCAAATACTGTACATTACTGTATTATGCCCCGTCTCTCTCAAACGCTCGTTTTCTACAAAGCCCCCTCCTTTAACAAGCGCAGTCTGCTCTGATTGGCAAGCTGACCCAGTGCATTGTGATTGACCAAACACCGCAAGCACTCATCGGAAATGTAACGCCCCTTACCATAATCGCGAGATTCAGCTTTCAAAGTATATCAAGACAGTTAATAATGTCATTATTTTTACCATCAGTTCAAGCCTGAAAGGGAAACAGAGTCGTGTGACAGACACAGTGAGGAAGCTGGTACGTGTTTGCAGTACACAAGCCACAGTTA
This sequence comes from Sinocyclocheilus anophthalmus, assembly GCA_018155175.1. Taxonomy (NCBI): domain Eukaryota; kingdom Metazoa; phylum Chordata; class Actinopteri; order Cypriniformes; family Cyprinidae; genus Sinocyclocheilus; species Sinocyclocheilus anophthalmus. The sequence goes on from JADLZN010010308.1 coordinate 10,356, forward strand.
AGACAGCTGACTGATGTGACCCCTGCTCTCTCTCTCTCACTCTGACAAACACACACACACACACACATGCCAAACACACACACACACCACACACACATGCGCAAAACTCCGCATTTGAACAGTCAATAGCAAATACTTAAAATAATAACAAAACATTAGCTGATTCAGAAGCGCCATATTGTCATAGCAAAGTCAGATTTACCTCCTCTCCTAGGTTCACGAAAACGGTCGTCCGTTAAATGCTTTGCTGTTCTGTTGTAAGTAATATTAAATATTTCTAAATGCATCTACTTTCGGAAGGCCTAATAAAGTGCTTTTGCACTGAAACACACAGCGGCTCCCTGACATGGCTGCATCAACACTACTGCTGTTACTGAAACCATGCCTTCTTTCTTTGCATGCACATCTGCGCGGCATTATGCTAATATTTCCACATAATGAGGTAGATATGTGGGGCGTGTTAGAACGAGCCGTTTTAGTGGGGCGTGGCAGAGTCTTAACTTTTATTAAGAATATCTCTTTGTATTTGAGACTTTAGTCTTAGCAACTTCACGGATCTTATCTATGCACAAACAGCTTATAACACTCCAAAGAGAAAGAAAACTTGAAAATCGCATCATATGACCCCTTTAATCCCTCTAATACACAATATTAGATTGTTTGCGGGAGCAGGCGGTAATGGTCAGAAATTCAGCGGGAGCGGGCTTAAGAAAACTGTCCCGCTCAGGGCTCTAGGCTGCGCATCAACAAACACATGTTTTTTTGTTTTTTTTTCCGCGCTACCCCATCTCCACCCCAATCATTAGTGCCGTTTCATTCTTTGACAGAACATATAGGACAATTTTTAAATAAGGCCATAAACAAAATTTATTTCAAATATAATTCAAGCACTTTCAAGGACCTATATTAGTTTTCAAGTACTTTCCAGGCATTGAATCCATATGTCTGAAATTCAAGCACTTTCAAGAAGCGTGGGAACCCTGACAGAAATTGCACTTGTTAAAATTAACCTTCTTTTGACCCATGATTTGACTGTTTAAGTGACCCTTTCTGTCTTCTTTCCAGTCATCGAGTTATTACTCAGAAAAGACTTGGCAGCATCACATTTATAGAAAAGCTAATTATAATATTAATTTGGGTTCTTATACATAATAATATCAGCTTCTTTTTATTAGGTCATGAAGGTCCTTCAGCCTTTGGGGGTTTGTGGCACCCAAGAAATTAAAAACTATTTTTTAGAATATACTAGAAAATGATGTTGGAATATTTAGAATACCTCTTTTTTTCGTCCTAAAATTAATGAGATATGACCGCCCAGTCACCATTCACTTTCATTGTATGAACTGTCATTCCCTTATGTTTCACATAAGAATTAAAAGACTTTTTGGACTTTGGCACAACTTGAAGGTGAATAAATGATTGGATAGATCACACAAATAAAACTGAGTGTTTTCAATAACCCCACAGATAAATGTTTTCACTCACTTCAATGTGTTTCTGCAGCTGTGATGCATTTAATGCGCTTCTGTTATTTCTGTACTGACGAATGGCCAACAGTAGAGACTTCAAACAGGTCGATACATCCATCTTTACACCCAAGGTCGGTCAATGGCTGGCTTGAACTAAAAATATTAACTGATATGAGGAAACTATCTGAACAGTTTCGCGGTAGGTTTTGTAAACATTCAGTAGGCTATGCTAGTTGATAATAGACGCTGTTACTGAGATTAAATAACAGATATATCGTATTCTCTCCCGTACAATGTTTTCATCAAGCATGGAGGTGACTTCTGTTTTAACAATGATATTTACTAGTATGTTATTTTAAGTAGCATTTACTCAAAAGCTTATATTAAATTCTCCACGGTTCGCTACAACAGCAACTTCCTCCCGCTAACACTTCGAATCGCCGGAAGAGTTCATTATCCAAAAGGGGAGGGGGATAATGGAAACATTTAGGAATATATCTAAATATTTAAATATAAAATATAGGACAAAACATTTTTACGATTCACCACAACTCTTAATTATTGAATCAGTGGATTTTCTGTTTGTTTTATGTTAATCTCTCTCTTTTTTAATGTTCTTAAGAAAAGCTTTAACCCCCTTTCTGTGAAGAATGGTTGAGAGCCAGAATTCGACGACGCCCTGACGTAAGTACGTCATAGCTGGGGTATGTGTACTCTTTTCAATTAAAGAGATTTCTTTTCATTTTATTCATCAATACTATCCAGTTAAAACCTTTATTGTGTCAAATTTTAAATTAAGCATAAATGTGAACTGTACTTTCTGTGATTCACAACCAGAAACTGTCTTGCATTTTTGGGGTTGTGTTCATACAAGAAACTCTGGCAAGACATTTGCCAGTTCATTGTAAACTTCATACACAATGACTCATTTTTTTAATGTAATTTATTTATTAAAGATGCCAACCAAATTTAAAATCAGATAGTAACATCAAGCTACATGTGTTGCTGTCTTTGACCACATAGAACAGTGTAACGGAAACTGTTTGACTGTCCAATGTGGGCCAATCTATTTTAAGTTGTGGTAAAGAAAATGGTACATAAATGTATATATATATTTACATGTTAAAACCTAAAGACAGTCCATTCATATGGCATACATTATTATAGACTCTGTTCGAGACAAAATTTGATTATATTTATAAACTGTACATACTATAAACAGATAGGCCTACACATTCTCTAACAACAACAACAACAAAAAATATACAATAAAAAAAATCTCTTCTTGTCCTTGAGTTATGAGCAGGTCATCAAGCACAAAATACAAACCTAATATTTCTCTCTCATCCAGATTAGTATTACAATTCCAACCAACACTTTATTGGCCAATGACAAACAATGACTTTAAAAGTCTGAGACCACATTCAAAATCTAAAACCAAGTTTTAGAATTTCTAGAATGTTGTAAAATAAACAATATTTAATATTTTGCACTATTTTTAGGACACTAAATCAAACATGTGACATTGACCATGTGAACTCCTCTGTACATTAAATCATTTGTCATTAAAGCAATCCCAAATACAAAGACATTCTGAAAACCATGTTAATTTTTCAAATTAACTTTTCACTCAAATGATTATGAGGATACTATAACTTGTAACAAATTGACACCACAATACTATGAAAGCCATTTATGCCACTGAATAAAAATAAAAAGGTAATTGCGACTTTGTCACAGTTTTGACATTTTTCCTTGCATTTCTTATCTCACAATTCTGACCTTTTTTGTCACAATTCTCATTTCTTCAGAACTGCATGATATAAACTCAGAATTGTGAGGTTTAGACTCTGAGAACTATGAGATATAAACCTGGAATTCTGAGTTTATATTTTGCAACTGTATTTTTTAGATGTGCAAACTGTAATAGCACATCTAAATCGTTCATATTAGCTGATCCAGTTATCCGGTCAGAGCGTCACATTGTGACTAAATCAGTCCGGCAGAACAACAACATAGTCCCCTGAGCAGTCAACATCTGAGAGAGACAAAAACAAGTGTTCACAATTAATTTGGGTAAATTAAATATTTCGATTCTCTGTCAAAGAGAAAAAAATCAGCAAGGCTGATTCCTGCTAATTGTAATTGTCTAATAATGTTTCATTGTAATGACATTAGTAATGTCTCATAATTGCTAATGTCTAATATTGTAACAGTCGACACTCACTTTCATAGTCATTTTCCTCGTTAGGCACTAGTGGTTCTGCACATTGCATTGGCTGATCTTGCAGCGTTTTTCTTTTCCGCGAACGGCATAAGTGTGTTGCAAGTCCTTGATTCTTTTGCTTGTAATTACGAATAAGATCCTTCAACGTCTTGAAAAACTTCTCCTCTACACCTGAGCTAGCCTGAAACAAATTGTGTTGTGATATATTTATAGATTTATTCATAATCATTTTTGTTGGCAAACCAGTGCAAATCAATTAGATTATCCTACCTGTAGAGTGAAGTATCCAGTGTGGGTTTGGAGGATCCTGTAAGTATAGACCACTTTTTGTTTGCTGTAAAAATGCATAAATAAGTAAATAATTAATTAAGTGAACATAGTTAATTTACATTAAATCATAAACTTAAAAACTTTGATAGTGAGGGTTTCTGTGGCCTTCAGGAAATGTTGTGCTATGTTTGGACTTTCAGTTCTCTCTTCATTAAGGTGTTTTTTTAATTAGGTGCTATGCAAGGCCAAATGACACTCACTTGTTTTAGTATTGATTTTTGGAGATTTTCAAAGTTTAGCCTTTTAGTATTTATTGTTTGTTTTCGTCTATCTACAGTGCATTATGCACACAGACTGTTAAGATGCTGCCAACAAGAAATATCAACAAGTAAAGTTATTTACCATAATTTTACAAAACCAATTCCAAAAAAAGTTGGGACACTTTACAAATTGTGAATAAAAACAGAATGCTATGATGTGGAAGTTTCAAATTTCAATTATTTTATTCAGAATACAACATAGATTACATATTAAATGTTTAAACTGAGAAAATTTATCGTTTTAAGGGGAAAATAAGTTGATTTTAAATTTAATGCCATCAACACATCTCAAAAAAGTTGGGACAAGGCCATGTTTACCACTGTGTGGCATCCCCTCTTATTTTTATTACAGTCTGCAAACGTCTGGGGACTGAGCAGACAAGTTGCTCAAGTTTAGGAATAGGAAATGTTGTCCCATTCTTGTCTAATAAAGGCTTCTAGTTGCTCAACTGTCTTAAGCCTTCTTTGTCGCATCTTCCTCTTTATGATGCGCCAAATGTTTTCTATGGGTGAAGATCTGGACTGCAGGCTGGCTATTTCAGTACCCAGATCCTCCTTCTACGCAGCCATGATGCTGTAATTGATGCAGTATGTGGTCTGGAATTGTCATGTTAGAAAATGCAAGGTCTTCCCTGAAAGAGACGACGTCTGTACAAAAACAATAATGTGACATTTGGATTCGCTGCATGGGATAGGAGACTAGGTACTGAGGAAGACATGGTAATAGCAGTTTTATGAGCGAGCACACCTTTAGATGTGCTCGCTGACATCTTTATTTAACCTAAATCCGTAATTACAGTTATTTAATTTTAGTTAAATAATTCATATACATATCATTTATATAATTTCATATAATTTAGTTATATAATTTTATATACATAATTTGATTTAATAATAACCCAATTTGAAGTAAAAACAGAATGTTCTGACTAGCTTTATGAAATTATACTACATGCCTGAACGAAAACAAACAGCAAAAGCTCTGAATGAGACGCAGATTCACTCTCTGACAGCAGGAGGCGCTTCTGGAACACCAGATACAGCGTTTCCTTGGTTACCGCTGTAAACAAAGCAGCACTGCGCTGAAACACTGCTTTAATATGAAATATACAGAGACAAGATTAAAAGAAAATACCACGTAAACATTTCTAAAGACAGTCAGTTCCCCTCAGAAACACATTCATATTAACCCCCAAATCAATATTGAGGATTTCTTTCCAATAGTTCGTGCATCATGAACACTGAGTGATCTGCCTGCTACAGTATTTATCTATGTGCGTCCGTCTTCAACGTCTCTGGCCTGTGTTAACGGGCGTTTACAGACTTCATATTTACACATAAATTACATTTTGGAAAACAATTGCATTGCAACGCAGTTTGTGCAAGTCCAGAACAGAGACGACTTGCTTGCAATAAGACAAAAAAACGTCCGATTGCCGATCGCGTGAGTTCCAGGGGCATCTCCTTAAGTTCGTCCATCCGACACACCGTGACGGACCCGCTCGCTCGCACCAAACAGAGAGGAGGAGGGTTCGTTGTTACTCTACACTGCACTCAAAACTGAGGGAGTCTAAATTTCAGTCTTGAGGGAGACATGAAAAAATGGAAAACATTGTAGTGGTTTGTTTGAAACGTGAAATTGTCAATCGCGAAGGTATCACTTGAAACCGGGTAATCGGCCCATGCCTAGTGGTTTAGGAAGAAGACACATTTCGAGAGGGTAGGAAAAGCCAAATGGAGAAGAAGCAAAAAAGTGGTGGGGATAAATAAAACTACAGGGGCCTTTGCCAAAAATAGGTACACTCAGGGAACAAAAGGTACAAAGAGCTGTCATTGGGGACAGTATAACTTTCACAAGGCTAACATTTACACCTTTGATATAACTGAAAGGGTACACTTTACGTACTCATATGTACCGTTAGAGGGAGGCGACAAACTCTTGTCAGTTTTCAATCTAGAATTAAAGACCCATCTCTTCAACCGGGCATAAATAAGACACAATATTTTGCGATATTCAAATCCGTTAAAGGTTTTTTAGGCTGCATTAATTAGGTCAACCAGAATCGAGAACACTTCCCATAACACCTGTTGTACTTGTTACATCGTAAGAAGAATGGTATCTATGCTAAGTTTTAGTCTGTTTCTTTCTTATTCCGAGTTCACCGTAGCCACCAGATCCAGTCTGTATCCAGATCAGATGGTCACTGCAGCCACCTGGATCCAGTCCGTATCCAGTCCAGATGGAAGATCAGCACCTAGAGATGACCTCTGCAGCCTTGAATGTCAGCGGAGACCATGTCAACTAGACAAACCCTAGAAACAGATCCCCTGCGAAGAGCTTGCCGGTAATCGGCACAAGACCACGAGTCCTCTGCTCAATCTGACTTGCATTGCAGCCTGGAATTAAACCACACCATACTGGTTTCATCTGGCCGGAGGAGAACTGGCCCCCCCGACTGAGCCTGGTTTTTCCCAAGGTTTTTTTTCTCCATTTCTTTCACCGATGGAGTTTTGGTTCCTTGCACCTGTGGTCTTTGGCTTGCTTAGTTGGGGACGCTTAAATTCTGGCAATATTGTTGACTTGATTGCACAGACACTATTGGAAGAGAACTGAACTGAGCGGGACAATGACAACAATGAACTGACTTTAACTGATAAACTTACTGTTTTCTATTGTGCTCTGCATTATCAGCACAAGTTCCCTGTTTAACACTGTTGTAAAGTTGCTTTCAAACAATCTTTATTGTTAAAAGTGCTATATAAATAAAAGGTGACTTGACTCTTTAAGGTACAAAAGGAAACCTAGGTAAATAGGTGTGTAAATAGATAAAAATAGTATCAATGTATTTTACATTAAGTCTGCCACAGGCTGCTGAAAACGATATCACTTGCTATTAAATAGACCCCTACACACACCACACTGTAGCAGAATCAATCATGGACCAGGTAGCAACATCTCAAATATGTCTCCTGTGACCACTTGAGATCGGATTTCAAATGAAAGGGTCTCTGAATACATATATTACTTGGTACGTCAGTCGAGTACATGGTACTAAGTGCACTGCATGTTGATAAAAGGCAAGAAAAGGAGGAAAAAAAGAAAAGAAAAAAGTTGGTGATGCCAAAGGCGCAAAAGGAAGGATCAGCATTTACACTACAGTACAAATGCAACGTGATTCTGTCTGAAACATTT
>JADLZN010010309.1:0-34631 GCA_018155175.1 Sinocyclocheilus anophthalmus
CTTTGGATTTGTGCCTGAGAGAGGTAAACCCAACTTTACCTTACGTTTTGTTTTAAATTAATTTGTTTTGGCTTGTTTATTGCTAAGCATATATTATTATATACTGCAATTATATTTATCCATTAGAATTATATATTTTTTAATTCTTATTCTGTTCTGATACGGTTACATTTAAAGGATTTGTTGTAAAGTGAGTGAGGGGAACTAAAATATCCTATAGTGTTTATAATGTTGGTACATTATAACATTATTAGGCCTGCCGTTATTGTTTCTTAAAATGCAACTTATATGAGACGTATCTTTTTTTTTCCTAAAAAATTTTTTTATTGTGTTTTTAAAAGCATGCAGCAAAGTAAATATGCGATTAATCTGTTAAAATGTGTTGCTGTGGGTTAACAAATTTACATTAGTAGGCTATTCTTATGCTTGGCTTCCCAGATAGCATCAGAGTCTGGGCCAAATCTGGTTTACATTCACTTTTGGCTTTTTTCAGTCTTTCAGTCTTCAGTCTCAGTTGCAAATGTTTATTTTATTTGTTTATTTTGATGTACAATGGATAATTAAAACAAAAATCAGACTTGTGTATTTATGAAATCAATTACTAGGCCTATATTCTTTTTTTCAGAAATGGAAGTAACATAAAATGTTATTGTGTGTTTGTAATTTTAATATATTTTATCTATAGGCCTATACAGCAAAACTACAGAGCTTCCAGTAGGTTATTTTACGGAGCAGTAAACACGGGAATCTCTGACCACATGCAATCTTTGACGAACACCCAATTCATATATCAATCTAGGCTATATGTTATTAAATTGTACTTAGGCTATATATCAGATTATTTTATTTGCAAGTTTCATGTTTATCCCGTTTTTTCCCCCTTTGCATCTGAAAATTACTTTCAGAAAAAAAAATTTTTTTCAAAGCAGCCCAATTAATTTTTGATAAAAGTTTATAAATCTAAATTTTTTGGCTTCACAATATTAACATACGTTATAAAGTTTGAAAAAATGGATGACAAAGGTAAAAAACTTTAAGTAGTCCAATTTTGCCCTATAGGTTAATTCTCTGTCTTGATCAGACGTGGTTCCTTAAAAACAAAAATTTATATATGTTTTTTAAATGAAATGTAGCGTAAGATGCTTACACTGTAATGTTACTTTTATGTTTTCGCTAATCGGCCAGGGAGACAATTACTATAATTCTCATTTTTTATTAAATCAGTCTTTTATTTCACTACCATCTGTTTGATTTTATAAACACAAGGGGTCATTATGATGCTTACATTAGCATGTGCAATTCACACACACAAATTCTATAATGTTGGCCAAAAGTGCAGGTGTCTTTAATACCAAGAAAGGGTTATTGCGAGAGAAAATATTAATACATTTAGGGTTATAAATATTACAAAGAGATTTATCATTAAATACATTCCAACTGTATAATTTTTACATATTACATATCAGTTAATATTATTTTACCTTTTTTACCAGTTAACCCCCCCCCCCCCCACCGATTCCAAGCTAGGTCGCCCCCCAGTGGAATTTGCCTTTTCACGACTGATTATAAAATATTATTGCAATATATTCAAACCTACCATAATTTCTTATTCATTTAACTGTTGTATAAAATCATTTCCAAATTTGCACTCATTCGTGACTCGTGTGATAACTTTATGAGACAAAAGCTCATTCAGGGGCATTTTTTTCCCCTATATCTAGAATTGTAAGGGCTGTACTTGTCATCTTCGCGCTCTTGCAAACTGGATGCTCCGACTTGCCGTAGAGTCATTGTAGCCATGAGAGGTGTGTCCATGTAGATGAGCAATTAATCTGCATCTTAAGTGGCCTGTGGCGTTAACTTAACGTCGGTCGGCGTGTGGCGTTATTTTAACGCGTGGTGGCGTCTGCCGTTAACTTATCGCCTAACGGCGCTTATTTAACGCCTGGCGGCGTTATGAAAACGGCGTTTTAATATTGATACGGCGGTGAAAAGCACGCGAATTATGACCCATAGGCGACATGGCTACGGCGTATGTGAGAAATGTATTGGAATTATGTACGTCTGAACTAGGCACGTCGCATCACAAGACATACATACGTGGCATCTATGTACTCCTCGACGGCGTTGAATGCCATGAATCACTCGTCATAGAGCGCCATCTGCTTCTCTGCGTTGAATGTCGATTCGGTTCGTGCTAGTCGCCACACAAGCACATGGAATGAACGTGCAAAGTGTAAACAGTGCTAAATATAACCAATAATTGCTAAATAAAGTTCTTATTAGCAAAATACAAATCACTCATGACGGATTCACTCTAGATATACGGGATTATCGTGTAGAATATCCTTTTCTTTCGGACTAACGTAATACGCAATCTCCCTCCTCTCCTCTCTCTCTCTCTCCGCTCTCCTTTCCCGCCACACCCCTCTCATCCTCCACCTCGTGATGCATACATTAAATACAATTATATATAAATATATAACTATATACATACACATGAAAACACTGAAATGAAACTGAATAAACAATAATAAAAATAAAACACACATTATAATGTAAATAATCATATTAGTATCAAACCATAATTTAGCATCTTTTTATTCTCACCGGGCTACATAAGTTTGAATTGCTAGAATATAGGCCATTCTGACATGTTGTCAGCAATTCAGGAAAAATGGAAGAACTACTTGGCATCTATACTGTCATACTGCAGAGTTTGCACAAAATAATTTCAACACCTGTACACTTGCGTTCATGGTATTGTAACAATAAAGTGATTTGATTTGAATTGGTCATGTCTTTCGTTCATCTTGTATTGTGGTTGCTGGAATACAATTGGCCAATTGTTAGAGACATTGAAGAACATTATGATGGACTGGCAATCAGCAAGAGGAAGAAAACCGGAGAGCTCTGACGATTATCATCACACTGTAAATGTTCAAGACTTTCACCATCAGCATTGGGTGCTTAATCAATTGTAACCTGATGAAAATACTGTGGTTTTAACATAACCCATTTTTATTTCTCTTGAATGTAATTGGTTTTAATATGCTACTTTAGCTGTCTTTTTGCTGTATTGTACACATACATCTCCCTTGTCTGCAAACATAACAGGAAAGATTTTGTGAATCCAGCACCAGAAATACACAGACGATATTGTGACATTAGCACCAGATCTAAAAAGTCTAAAAAGCATGATTCATTTAATTTCAAACATGACTTACTTTCTTATGTGGGACACAAAAAATTTATATATTAAGCTTAAGAAGCTGCAGTTCTGAATTACAAAAAATTCCTCACAAATATTTAGATATTATATTTCACATTTAACAGAGTTACAGATTGCAATCCTTATTTTAAAAAACCTTTTTACTTGCTCTTGCGCTACTGTTAGTCTTACGGTCTCCTTATAATAAAGGATTTGCATATACTCCTAATTTCTTTTCAGAATTGTTAAACTTGTTTGTTCGCCAATTTGTTTCGATCTGAGCAGAAGGCTTGACCTGAATGCCTTCTGAGTATCTTAAGGTGGAGAGTCCAGAAGAGCTCCTTATTAATATCTGTGCATCAGTAGATATTAAAAGTGAAAACAGCTAAAGACAGAATCGTCATCATTTTTCATGGTGTGTATTTGCTTTCATTACAATAAATCACAATAATAAAGTTAATCCTAAATAAGATTTCAAATAATAAAATAAAAATAATGCCAGTAACATATGATAAAAAAGTGTTACATGTATTCTCACGCCAAGATGCTATAAGCCAGAGCATCTTACAAAAACATTATGTAAAATTTACAAGAGACACTTCTTTGGTTTTCAGAAAATAAAAACAAACGTTCAGCTTAAAAAAAAAAGTGACGTGACGTGACATGTGGCCAAGTATGGTTACCCATACTCTGAATTAGTGCTCTGCATTTATCCCATCCAAACACACACACACACACACACCGTGAACACTACACCCGAGCAGTGATTAATACACAGTTAAAAGTGCAGGCAATAAAGTGCAGAAAATACAAGTAAATACAGCAAGATAAAAATGAAAAAGTAATTCTCATTTTGCAGTACCAATTATTCATCATTTGGATTGATTGGTGACTGTGGCACCTTTGTGCATGTCATACACAAAAATATGCAACAATTTAGTGACTGGTCCCTTGTCAGATACTGGAGTTTAAGGTCCTGTTGTTTTCTAAAGCAGCAAGAATATTCATGAACAAGTGTTAGCCAGCACTGAAATACATCCTTGAATGTGATGATGAATTAATGTAATTAATAATACCAGTAAAGTGAACTCACCTCATCCTGGACCTTCTGGTACATCAGTATGAGACTTTACAGCTCTGACTGGATCATGAGAGACTGCAGATAAAGTAGTTAGGTTTAAGTCAGCTTCATAAATGAAAAGAGTAACATTACAGTAATGGAAAATAAGACTTCTATTTGTTCATAAGGGCAGTTTGTGTGTAATATAATACTTACAGTTTGGTTCCAGATGCTCCATGCTGTTGCAAGTTGTTGAAACTGAATTTGACTTTTTCCTCAGATAGTTTCTCCACAATTGCCCCCAGAAACCACAAAACAAGGGTGGGAAATGTGAGAGGTTTTATTAGTGTATAACACTTACAAGTAACTTATACACTAATATCTCAACCCAACACAAACACATGATCTTACAAATAAAAACATCTTTAAAAAAATTGACAATAAAATCTGAAAAGATGATGACCAGGTGTTTAAATAATAGTTAATGGCTCTCCCAGACTAACTTAACATATTTTCAATGTGAAAAGCAGACTTTTATCCTATACTACACTGAATCTGTGCTTGAAAACATTAAGTACACTTATTTTTTCTCCCACAATGCACTGGCAGCACAAACTCGCGCTGTTGCTGGATCAGCTCTGTATGGATTAAGCAATTCATATCACTGGGCTCATCAGTATTTTTTGTAATTTAGATAAAGCTTCTGTTAGTGCAAACACTAAACAACAAGAACTCTATTTGCAAACACAACACTGTGATGTAGCAATAACTCAAGATATAGTTGGAAAGGTCTTATATTCTGTAATCGAATCACTAAAGGTTCCTCCTATTCAATCAGAAGTCTCTCTCTCCTTGACCAATCACAGCTGGCCGTATTAATCAAAACACCCTGTCGAACTCTGATTGGCTGGTGGTGGCAGGGTTTCTGTTCTGATTGGCTGGCTGCTGGGGCATGTGACCTCTCCTGCGTGGCGGCGCCAGGTACTCAAACATGGAGGTGTTGTGTGTGGACAGCATGTTTTTGAGGTCAGAGGGCATGGGGTCGGACCAGAAGAAGTCGTGGTTGAGAGCGTCGTCGCTGTCTATTCTCTGAGCCGGATCCAGAACCAGCAGTCTGTCGATGAGGTCCAGAGCGTACGGGTCTTTCACATAAGCCTTCAGTCTGTCCTTCACCTTACGCTTCTGACCTTTAGGAAGCTCCATCTTCTGATACAGTTCATACTTCTTATCCACACCGGGCCAAACCTGAGAATAAAGATTGTAAAAATCTAAAAAATTAAAACAAGTAAACTGGACTCAAACATGGACGCATGTTTTTGATTTTTGCGAATGTTTTTACTCATTTTGCGTTCAAATGACACATAATATATATATATATTTTTTTTTTAATTAAACAATGGATAGTTTCATATTTTATGCTTTTTGTAATCATTTTGTTAGATATATGCATACAAATATTAAGCATAAATTCAAGTTTTATATTTATGCTTTTTGTACCAATTTTGTGAAATGTGCAAATACCATAACTCTTAAAAATGAACAGGAATTCATGACTATCTATTCTTTTTACTGCAGTTGTTGTTATTTAAGCACAAAAACACACTTTTTAAAACAATGTGCTTTTTCAACTTATTTACCTAATATCAACAAATTTAAACAACTTAGATTCACGCTACATCTTATGGTTTTTTTGCACTTATGTTACCCAATGGCAATAAAAATTAACCAGAATTAGTTTATATTTACTTCTTTGTACCTTATGTTAAATAATAGAAAAATATTGAGATTCAAATTCGATTTAGGTTTTTGTACTGATTTATGCAAATTACTTGACAATTCTTGTGAGTTTCTGCCAAACTTCACCCCACAACTTTTCTATCAGCTAAGCAACTAAACCTTATATCAAATCAAACCTCAGAACCCATCGTTAACATCCTCGGCACTCCCTAGAACCTAAACTCCTACTCCACTATACTTTCAGACTTGTGTTGCCCTCCAGAAGCTGCTTCTTGCAACCTTGAACACCCAAGATGCACAAAATCAATTTCACAGACGCTACTCTTCACTGTTTCCCTGCTGGTTGAACTCAATTCTCAGCTCCTTTCTCTTCATTCAGAAACGTTCAGATTGGGATAGTGTCTTCCATCAACACTTGACACTAACTACTAGCAACTTTCTACTCTAGTTCTATTCTAATGTTTTTCTATTTCATTAAAAAAATGGCTACTTTATGTTGCTAAGCTCTGGGACTTGCACAGCACTTCATTTGGGGTTGATTTCATTGCTTCCTTAGTGTCTTCATTTAATAAAAGATCGCTTTGGATAAAAACATCTGTTAAATGATTAAAATGTAAATATTTGCAAACAAAAAGGGAAAAAATTCATACCACATAATGAAATTAAACCCTCAAGTAGACACTTTAGAAACATTTGTACATGTTAATATTGGATCTAAACAGTAATTCATCTCAGTTGGCTACTTGTGATCTGATTACCCAAAGTAGATGTGAATACCATGTGTAAAGCGGTCTAAAGTGTGGTTCTGTGTGTTACCTCAGGAGTAACAGAGCCACACAGCTGACTAATCAGTGTGAGCTGGTGCTGTTCTGTGTTGCCTTGCATGATGGGGCTTCTGGTCCACATCTCTGCCATGATACACCCTCCACCCCACAGATCTATGGGAGGCCCGTAGTCTCTCTCCCCTAAAAAACACAAATATACAAAGTGAAAAAACAATAATTATATCCAACAACAAGTGTTTCAACTGGGTTTCACTTACCCAGCAGCAGTTCAGGCGGTCGGTACCACAGTGTGACGACCCGGTTTGTGTAGCGGTTCCCCTGACTGTTCTTAGCCAAACTAAACGCTCTGGCCAATCCAAAATCAGCCAGCTTCAGAACGCCATCTCTGGTGATCAGAACATTAGCTGCTTTCATGTCTCTGTGGAGGATCTGACACAAACACACAAAATACTTCAGTCTGAGACTTTAAACATCACAGTGACAAATCTGAGCCTGTTTCTTTGTCATATTTACATCAAATAATCTGGGAATTGATGATTATGCTTGGTTATCCTTGATGATAACCAGGCAAACTGTATGTTGTCTCACCTTGTTTCTGTGTATGTAGTAAAGTCCATTCAGCAGCATCTGCGTCACCTTCTTAATCTCAGCCAGAGTGAATTTAACATTAGCGTTACTCAGCAGTCCAGCGAGGTCGTGCTCACAGAAATCAAACACTAGATAGATGCTGCCCTTGTAACGGTTAAACTGGGTGGCTGGAGGGAAAGAGGAGAAAAATAAACATTTATAATAATCCATATTCCTCCAATCAAAAGCAAGACCGTGTAATTTAACACACTGTCTAATGTTTGATTTAGGGTGAGTAACAGGAACTCTAGTCATAGTTACAGGGATCCAACACTTTTTGACTAACACATTTTAATGATTACTGGAAGAAGGGCCAATCACATCAAAGGAAGGACGATAACTGATTACTATACTGATCAATATAACTTTAAAGTTTAACGACACTGAGGAATGATATTGTTGGAATCACTTTTTCAGCTGATGAACAATACAACAGTCAATCAGAATTGACATACTATTAAAGCGCTCATGCTTTACATCGGCAGACGATATGCACATGTGTGTATCATAAACCGAACTCTTTATCTCTTAAAATATTTTTGCAGATCATGCTTTCCTCCGATAAGAAATATTGTACTCGTGTAGCAGATGTCTCCAATAAGCCCTCGGTGGACAGACTGGATCTTAATCACCACTCTGCTTGTCTAACTGATGAATATTCAGCAAGCAATGAAAATTATAAAAAAATTATGTTATAAAGTGTCCAGTTAAAAAAAAAAAAAATCATGTTAATGAAATTTTCCTGTATATTCTTGATATTCCAGATTTTCTCTGACCTTATGCACTTGTAGATCCACTACATTATGTTTTTCTTATGCTAAATTTCCATCTTATGACGCAGATACCCACAGAAGGTCTTAACTCAAGACAGACTGTGTAGGTCTTCACCTTTGTCCTCGATCTCAATAGAGTTTCCACAATTCTCAATTTTTAGCAGCTGTAGGATCTTGATCGCCACGCAGAGCTGTTGATTGCTGCGGGAAACTGCCAGTATCTTCTCTCCGCCCTCGTGTATCTTGGTTGTTCCCAGACTTCCAATACATTGTGTACTTTGTGACTCATTTCAATGTAGATGGCTTCTATGTTGTCTCACACCCCGTCTTTCTCATTCTCCATAATACTTTATTATTTTAGAAGCCATCCTGTTCTCCCCCGTCGGTCTGGTTTGGTCCTTGAACCACGCTTCCCTACAGACCTGAATACATCACGGCAATTCACTCAACCTTATTCGCGTACATCCAACCAGCAATTCACACTTGTTCCTTTCTAAACCAAATATAACATGTGAATGAGCAGTTCACCCCACCTTACAATTGCTTTAAGATTTACTCACCTTCAGGGGGCAATCCAAGATTATAGATGATTGTGTTTTTCATTCTCCATATGATTTGGATAAATGTAGCATTTTACATCACTTGCTCACTAATGGATCTTCTGCATTGAATGGGTGCCGTCAGAATAAGAGTACAAAAAACATTACACTAAATCAACAGTAATTCCACACACTTCCCCAGTTCCATCAGTTAATATCTTGTGACAGCACATGGTATAAGAAACAAATAACTCATTAGAAATTTTTTACCTGTATATTGCTTCTCGCAAAATCGATCCCACATATCCCATTAATAACATCACAGTTTACTACTTGATTTCACTAAAATAGCTCTTGATACGTGGTTATAGTTTCTCTCCTGTTCAGAATGAATTGATTTACTGAAAACATTATCGTATGGAATAGACAGAATCATCCTGCATTAAAAACAGGTTTGACTACCTTTCTTTCCCTTTTTTATACTAAACATTCAGTTTTTCCACTTTCCAAGACATTCGTTGATAGACTTAGTTGGTGTGTATTACTTTGTGGATTATTGTTGGATGTTTTTAGCAGCTGTTGGTACTCTCATGTTCTGACGGCACCCATCACGCAGAGCATCCATGAGTGAGCAGTGTGTAATGCTACATTTTCTCCACATCCTGAAAGAAACCAACGTTCTATAATACACTCTTGGATGGCCCGAGAGTGAGTACATTTCAGCAAATTTACATTTTTGGGTGAACTAAACCTTTAAACATGGTCTCTAGAACCATCATATCCTTGTTTCCGGATACAGTGGATTACGCAGTATAACATTAAGGCTTAAGCAAATTTCTTAATACACAAGCACCAAATACTCACCCGAAGGTGCCCTGGCCGATCTTTGCCAGCTTCTCATATTTAGAGAATTCATCACAGAAGGGAAACTCGACCCCATCATAGTATTTAGACATGATGGCGGTCTCTCTGTCCGGCCTAAACACACACAGCAGGCATATTTGTGTTTTATACACGATGAAGAGCTCTGTTTACCATCTGGCGTTCTTCCATTGAGCTGATTATGATGACAAGACTCGTACAGATGCATTTGGGCAAATTTATGTTTTAAATACGACCATATTTAGTGTTTTAAGAGGCTGTTTTGGTTGTGTGGGTGATTTCGTGTTCTTCATTCGGCCCGACAAAGACAAAAAACCCAACCCACACGCACAAATATCAGCTTTACACCGTCATTTAAAAGACTAACTACATTTAAACAGCACAAACATGTGCTTGACATGTTAAACATAAACAAAATCGAGTTTTTAATACTTTAAATGACTGATAAGAGATATAATATTATTAAAATATTCGTACTTATCCCCACCGCTGGCACTTCCGGTTTTGTCGCGCTGCATCCTTGCTGTTCCTCTGCGGTCCGCAGGACGGATTCAACCACGGAAAGAAAAAAAACTCTACCGCCACCTGCCGCCCGGAAGATCCGCAGTTATTACATAACGCTACTCTGCGGTCAAAGGTATTTTAAAACATTTTTTATTGTTCTGTAGGTCGAAATCTATTATTAATGATTATATACTAAATGTTCACATATATGACGCTTATAAATTATCTGTCATTAACCAAACTGGAAATTAGAAACTGTATATGCATACAAATAAATAAAAAGTATTATATAATACAGACACAAAATTCTTCAGTTTTTCTTTTTATTTTCCATCTGTTATATACAGTACTCAAAGATTTTTAATAGCACTTTAAGACAAGGGTGGTATAATATTTATTGATCAAAACTAATTTCTAGTCACATTATTGTTATATTAATTATCCAATCTTTCATATATAACAAATTATCCCAAAACCAAGTTACCATATTCAAAAATCCAGGTTGCATTTGAAAATAGTTTGTATCTAGACTACACAATTTCCTGTCTACTACAGTACATAAAATGCTACAAAAAAAATTAAGTTACATTAATATTCAAAACATAAAAAGTCATATTTGACAGTCCATTTTTATACACCTCCAGTCCTCTAATGTGTATACACACAAAACATTTAACATTTTTATTCACTATGAACGGATGTGGGCACCGCAATGTTGACATGCTTTGAAAATCGTTTTGCATCCACTTATGAATGCAAACTTTCCCATGCATGTGTGATAAATGACATTAATATTACGTTATTAGAGAACAGTGTTTAATATATGGAACCATTATTTCAGTGCAATAAAAAATAATAACACAAACACTGATGAACAGGCAACCTGACTTTCTATTTCATGAATGGAAAATCCAGTTAAAAACAGCCAATTGTAGTGTAAACCAAGAAGCTTCAACAGAAACATATGAACTGAATGCACTTCAAGTCTTCACATTAAGTACCCTTAATTATATTCATAAACATCGCATTAGATTTCAGATTTAATGGGCTTTTTATATCAACTGATGAACCGGTCCGATGCTCTGCAGGATATAGATGCATGGATTCTAGAAGAAAAGATTCACCATATTTGAAGTAATCTTCTATACTGAACGTTAAGAACTATAGTGTCACCCAAAATTAAAAATTTGCATGACATTTCCTCACCTCACGTCCTCCAGTTGTATATTGTTTTTTTTCATCTGAACAGATTTGGAGAAATTTGCATTACGTCACTTGCTCAACAACGGATCCTCTGCAGTGAATGGGGCCGTCATAATGAGTTCAAACAGCTGATAAAAACATCAACAATAATCCACAGTACTCCAGTCCATCAGTTAACATCTGGAGAAATGAAAAGATGCATTCTGTAAACAAATCCATCAAGACGTTTAACTTTAAACCTCTGATTCCGGCTAAAAAAATCCTTCTCCAGTGGAAAAAGTCATCTCGTCTGAATCAGAAGAGAAATATGCACAGATTTGTTGTTGATTTTTCTTGGGTGCGGCCAATGAAGTGGAGGAGCAGAGGTCCAGATGTCAAAATAAGACTTTATTTAACAAAGAAATAAAGCCGGGAAGACAGTCACAGCATTCCAAATCATTCTAAAGTCTTTGTTTGTCAGCTCATATTATATACCTTTTGTTCTCTCCAAATTTGGTCATTTTTCTGTTTTTTCTTTGTTCCGGTTACTTTTTATTGGTTATAGATCCCTGATTTGCTACAATTGTTTTCCACTCTTTGGTGCCTTGTTTTCTATTGGTTGGTAGATGTTTTCATACGAGAGTGTTCAAATTTATCTACATTGCTTTCGTTTTGCCACACCTCCATTGTTCTGTAATGTGGTCAGTACGGATGTTATCGTCCCTCCCTCGCGCCTGTTCCTGTATAATATTGATACACTTATTTCATGTTTACCGTTCTGCTGCTACAAGAGGTCCATTGTTCTAATGACAGCCCATTATACGTGTTGTTACATTAATTCAACCACTGTGTACTGCTACTAGAAAGATTCACTGTCAATAAAAGCCTATTCTTCCGTTCATTATGACATCCAGGGTTGGCATAATTCAGCATATTAATTTATATAGTGATTACTTTCATTTTTACATAATACTTCAATAAAATTACACAACATATCCCCCCTCTGAGGCTTCACCAAGCCTCACCACTAAACCCTTTGCCTAGAGTGCAACACCACAAAACCACCCATCCTTCTATCCTTCCATGAACCAATAAAGGTCCTCCATCACTTTTTACCAAAAGGTTTCTTTATGCTGCTGCACTCCAAAGGAAGTCAGATCCAAACATCTCTCCTCACTATTGACCATAGAAGAGTAAAAGAATCCACTTCCCTATCAACCTCTGGTCAAAAATCAATAATATGTGTCAATGCATGTGCTCATGAGATGTCCAAGCCTTGCCCATGGTTGTCATGGTTATGTAGTGTATTTGAATGATTAGTTAACTGATTAAAACAACATAACGTAATAAATGGTGCACTGGTCTGTCCCTCGTAGCCAGAGGAACTCAAAGCATTGCCGGTAGCTTGGAGCGCTATCTGGTACTGCTGTCCTTCGTTGCCAGAGGAGCCCTCAAGCAAGCTCCCTTGCCCTCCAGCGCTATCTGGTGTTGGAGTAGATGGTGGGTTTTTAAACCTCCAGTTGAATCTACTCGTGTTGCTAAGCACTGAGGTGCTCGTCGATCCTTTCTTCTTTACATACTTTGATGATTTTTCCAGTGTTTAAGAACAAACAAATAATACACTGATAATGAATTTAAATTATGAAAATAAGTAATCTTTCTTTATCGTCCCCTTTGTCTGATTGCATTGTCTCGTAACACGGACAATGACCTGCTTAAAACCATTAACATTCCCTTTTCTTTTCCAAAAAAAATCACTTTTTACATTTGATTTATTTAACAGCATGAATTCAAAACATATGATAAATGATTTCACAAATCAATGATTTTAAAGATTAAAATGACTTCAGGAAGGAGCATATGCCAAAACAAAATAACAACCTCTAAGTCTATCCCCATATGCTATTTATAAGAAAAGAAAATACAAAAATAACAAAATAGAAAAACAAAAGGCACTCCTTCCCTACTATTCTGTTGTTATTTCAGGAAGGTGTTACTCAGAGTCATCCAGTTCATCCAGTCCAGGTCCCAATGTATACATGTTGGTCAATCCAATATCAACTCCAGCTGGCTTTATCGATACGTTAATCATCTGTTTGGCTGTAGCATTGGCCAGCATTGATCTGATGAATGGCATAATACAACAAAACAACAAAAGAAACACAACAACAGCAATGCCAACTATGATGCCCACTCTAGTTAACCATTGTCCCCAAGACCCAAAAAATGAATTAAACCAATCCCAATTTTGCATGTCTGCTCCAGCGTTTTTGGTCACTTCTTCTCTCAGGTTTTTCAGTTTCTCCATAGCTTTGGTGAATGATCCAGCTGGGGCTGTACTATTTGAAATATAAGTACAACAGTCAGTTCCAAACATTACACATACGCCTTTTTTCGACCAACAACCAGTTCAATGTTTGTCTATTCTCCATGGTCATTTTACTTGTGGGACCCAATTGTTGTCCCAGGGCATCTAGGCATTATCAGTATAATTAATGAATCTCTGTTGATTATAGTAAATATAATTGATCCATTCTAAGTTCTTATTTGGGGTTATCCATACAAGTATAGACTCAAATCCAGACTTGATCTCATTTCTTGCTTTATATTTCTCTGGTATTCCCCTTGGTTGGCCTATCACATCTAAGTATACCTCTGGGTCTGCTTCATAAGCTCTTTTGACTATGTCTTTTTAGTTGGGTCTGCTTAATTTAATTCTCCTTCAATCACTGTCACAATGTCTGAATGGACCTTCTGGGACTGGTATGTGGCCAAAGGGAGCAGATGTTCCTTTTCTAACGTTATTCTGTGCACAAACTTCACACTCTGACAGATACCCATCCACCATAGCTTGTAAATAAGGCGACCAATATCCCTGCCGCTTTATCTTTCTAATCACTTCTCCCCTCGCGCAATGATCAAAACCATGCGCGTCAGAGATGAGGATTGTAAGCAAAGGTGTGGGAGCTATCATGTGTCCCTCATGAGAACACCAAACTCTATTTACATCTCGAGTTGCCCCTCTGTGCTGCCACACACTGACTTCATATGGAGTAGTTTGTTGTTGCATTCGTGCAACATCAGCCAATTGAGGTTGAGGTTGAATTAGAACGTAAGGAGCCATTATTGCTGTTGTACAGCTAGAAGCTTGTTTAGCATATTGATCTGCCGCATTATTGCCCTTATTTACAAAATCATTGCCTTTTTTATGTAATTGACATTTGATGATGGCCAATTGTTTGGGTTGCATCATGGCTGATATTAAATCAGTTATCTGATTACTATGCTGGACAGGCGTACCATCGCTTTTCTTAAAGCCTCTTTGCTTCCAAACTGCTCCAAAAAGATGGCATATGCCATGTGCATATGCAGAATCTGTGTAGATATTTACTTTCAAGTCTTTGGCCAGCCTACAGGCTTCAGTTAGAGCTTTCAATTCCGCCAGTTGTGCTGAGGATGGTTGTTCACAATGCTGCACCACCACTGGGATGAACTTATCATCAACTCGTTTCACAACTGCAAATCCAGCATTATTTCCTAAATGGTCTTTAAAACATGAACCTTCCACAAAATAGTCAACATGTGCTTCTGGAATTGGTGTTGACTCTAGATCTGGTCTCAATCTAGTAAAGGCTAGAGAGTCAGCTACACACTCATGTGGTGTGCCTTCATCTTGTAATGGTATGAAACTTGCTGGATTTACTGTTGTGCATCTCTTAATTGTAATGTCTGGGAAGGTCAACAATGTTGAGTAAGCTATACATCTAGAAGGAGTCAAGACAAACTTCCCTTGTTCTATCCAGTTCTACTACTTTATGGTGAATGTAGAGTACAACTGGGTTCCCCATAGTTATTGTGGAGGCCTTTTCATATGCAAAATATACTACTGCTAACCCTTGTTGGTAACATGGTGTTTAACCTTCAGCTACATTGTCTAATTTTGTGCTATAATAAGCAATTGGCTGTTTTTTCCTTCCGCTGCAAGTTTCCTGCATCAAAACTGCAGATGCATAACCATCTTTTCTGTTTGCAATGTACAAATGAAATGGTCTGTCATATGTGGGCATGGTCAAGGCAGGAGCGGTCTGTAGTTCTTTTTTCAATGATTCAAATGCTATTAGTGCTTCAGCAGTCCATATCAGTGGTGCCCTAAGATTCTGATGGCCCACTTGCTTCATTAATACTCTTAGTGGAGCTGTTTTGATTGCATAATCTTCAATCCAATCTGTACTAAAACCTGTCATCCCCAAAAAAGTCATCATTTGTCTCACTGTTTGTGGTTGGGGAGCTTTACTAATGCCTTCCAATTGACTGGGTGATATAGCTTTCATCCCATGTGAAATAGTGCGTCCTAAGTATTCAACTTGTGGTAAGCAATATTGCAATTTTGCTTTAGAGGCCTTGTGTCCCCCCTCAGCTAATTTATTGAGTACTTTAATTGAGTCTTGATGACATTGTTCCAAAGATGTTGAACAAATTAACAAATCATCTACATATTGTATCAATGTGCTGTCTAACCTAAGTTCTTCTAATTCTTCTTTTAAAATCTAATTGTATACATGGGGTGAGTGTTTGAAGCCTTGGGGCATTCTTGTGTAGGTGAGTTTTTTACCTTGATAGGTGAACGCAAACAAAGGTCTGCTCTCCTCGGCTAAGGGAACACTGAAAAAAGCTGAACAAAGATCAATTACAGTATAATAATTAGAAACAGATGGAACATTAGTTAACAACGTATGCGGGTTTGGAACTTCAGCTGGCCAATCCTCCACAACCTCATTCACTGCTCTCAGATCATGCACCAGACGCCACTTTGATTTATCTGCTTTAGTTACTGGCAATATTGGGGTGTTACAATAACTAGTAGTTTCAACAAGCACTCCTGCTTTCATTAGTCCTTCATTTGTCTTTTTTATTCCCTCTACTGCTTCTGGTTTAAAAGGGTATTGCAATTTTCTGGGTACTTTATCTCCTGGTTTAAGTACTACTTTAATTGGACTGGCTGATTTTACTAACCCCACATCTGTGTCATGCAGAGACCATAGTTCTAATGGTACTTGTCTCTCCATGTCTTTTAACAATTCAGTTTGCTTTGTTTGATGTTCTTTAACTTTTGGCTCAACTCTTGTGTTTATTACCATTCTGGGGACACCTATCATTGGAGTAGCACACAAAATCTTAAGATATTCTTTGTCTGCTGATTGGAAAATTAGAGGATTTTCTGTGGCTTCCCACTTGCTTTTTCTGCTTGTTTCATCATGGGTCCTAAATCTTTAGAGAGACAATCTTTATTTACATATAATGTAACATGTGGCACTGAGTTAGGTACTGCGAACCAGTCATCCATGAATCTTTCCCTGTCTATCTGCAGAGCTACACCTTTAGGTCCTATTATTATGCTTTGTGATATCATGGGGATTTTCAATCCTTTTGTGTCTTTTAGCCATCTCTTTTCAAAATCTGGATTTTTGCTTTCATCATACTTCATAGTACAATGAAATTCAGTTTTTGGTAGGCTTGGTTCACATAGCTGTTCCCTTATATATCTTCCCCATTTACTAATTGTTTTTTCTACATCTTATTTTAAATCTCCTAACCAATACATGTTAGCACATGATTCTTGAGCTTGTTGTGATGTTGAAACATTCATTTGTCTCATTGCCCTATCATCTATATAAATTCCCTCTGGTGTACACCATATCTGCATTTTCAATTTACATATGGCATCCCTACCTAACAAATTTACAGGTGTGTGTTCTGAGACTAATATTGGTATTATGAGGATTGGGCACTCATATCTTGGGGCCTGTTCTCTTCTTGTTGCACTTCTTGTTCTCCTCGTTGATCCGTTTTCTTCTCCTCCTCCTCGTCTTTGTGCTTGAAGAACTTGAAACTGGTCTTCTGGATCTTCTATGTCATGCATGACCAGTGTCCCAGCTACTTGCTTTTATTGTTTCTGCTGGACATAATCATGTGGGTTTGGGTGTGGTTGTTTTGGTTCATGTTTGCTCATCATTTCATCCAGCTCCTGCTGCAATTCGTCTACAGCTTGTGTGAAATCTTCTCTTGTCATGTGGACAGCTTGTTTGAGACTGTCTCTTGTTCTGTAGCATCTATCCTCCATATCTTCCAGAGCTTCTTGAATTGAGTCAGCATCTGCCATTGCTCCTTCAGGTTGCTCGTCAAGGAGTCCCTTGAATCGCCCATCCAGTGAGTCTCCATTAACTGATGTCTGTTGTTTGTGTTGGTCTTCCATTTCTTCAAGTATTGCTGAATGTCTACAGTATGCGAGTGACTCATCAGCTCTCCCCTCCTCTCTGTAGCAGCCCCTGGCTCCTTTTCCTCCAAGCCTGTCACTCCTTGGCTCCACCCTGTGGGCTGTTCTCTCTCTCACTCGGTATCTTACTTGAGGCTTTGGTGTTGATGTTCTTAGTCCCTCCTCTTGTAGCTCCAGCCCCTCCCTTGTGGCTGTGTGTTCGTCTCTCTCTCTTGTGGTATTTGCTAGTCTCCTTATTTCACTCCTGCAAATCTGCTCATTTATTTCAACAGCTGTATTCACATCCTGAACATAGCCCTCGGATTCTACTGCCCCCTTTAAATCTATTTTTCCTTGTACTATAGGCATCTGATTAACAGTCTGATTGCATGAAGGAACATATGGAGGTGGCCTTTCTAATTTTATTTCATTACCTTTATTTTCTCTTTCTTGTTTCTCTAATTTTAATAATTGAATTCCATGTTGTTTGAACAGAGTCAATACCCCTAATTCTTGCTCTCTTTTGTCATTTCTCTTTTTGGATTTATCATTGGTCTTATAATTTTTTACCAATACCTCCATTTCTCTACACATTGTCATATTAAATGTTCCCTCTTCCGGCCACTTAGAAATCAATTTCTTTGTTCTCTCTGCCCACTTACTTGAGAGCTCTCTTATTACTTCCTTACAGGCTGGATTTTTAAAAGCTAAAAATTCTACTGGAGTTGACATCTTTGAATTTTGAGTTATCAATCTGTTCAACACAATTAACTACTATTATTTATTTTCCCTTCAGTAATTTACCTCTCTAATCCCAGCGTTTCTAATTACTAGCTAATTTTCACCAGGCTCATCAGACGAGGATCACTAAAAGTATCCGACCCCTGATTTTCACCTGGATTTTTGCTGGGCGGAGGACTTTTCACCTTTTATAAAAGCTTTCAAAATAATCACAATGTGTTTTCTAGTTAACAATTTAAAGGGTAACACAAGGCCTTCTATTTCTTCATTCTGGATATTGCTGTTTGTCCGAATGATGTTTTCTCCCAAGCTGAATGCCTCAAAACTCCATAGTCTTCTCAAATGAAAGTGACGACCTGTCGCTGTAATTCCCCCTGCCCAAATTGAGTAGGTGAGAGATGATGTTAATTTTATACAACACTCTTCCATTTTATATACAACAATGTTTAAAAAATCCTTTGTACAATATTTTAGATTAAGTGATTCCAGGTAATCAATCAATAATCTTTTCTCTTGTATTGTTAAAATTAGTTTGCCTCGCTTGCCTCTCCTTTTCCTCTTTCTATTTACATTTATCTCATCTGCCATTTTTATTTTATTTTAACTAATTTATTTAAGCAGTGTTCTCAGTGTGCTGAACTGTTAGTCCTGGGCCCCTTTTCCTTATTTTTTTACTTTCTCTGCTCACCATCCATAATGGCATATACAGTATTTGTGGCACACCTCTCAGCTCAATAGTCACCAACAAACGTCTCACTGTTCTACTAAGTATAGTCACTGGCATAATGTTTCCCATTTCATCTGATTTGACTATCACTTTAGATATCCAGTCCACTTCTCGTGTGACAACTGTCAGTGAGAGGCATATGTTGTCAAGGATTGCAGCTACTGTGGTATCCTCTATCCACTGACCTGCCAGATTCCTCCTACCATAGGGTGCCACAATTCGACCAACTGGGATTTCAATTACATTAGAGGCAACTTCTGTTGGGGAAAATGTTGGAGCACAAAGGTCCACTAGTTGATTTGTCAATTGTCGAACTGTTATGTTATTATAAACCATATTTTCCCAAGGTATTATTGGCCATTCCTCTGTTATGTCCCTTAAATTTATAATGCTAATCAATTTTCTAAGAAGACTGTTCTTCTTGTAATCTGTCAATCTTTGTACCTGCCCATTCCTGTCAACAAACTCTGATTCCAACCAAAAATGATTACAGATGCCTCTTGTATTTCTCAAAGTATTCAAAAATTCTTGATATTCTTTCACACTTCTCCATTCACTTTGGTGTTCATAATTTGCATCAAAACTGAGCTCGTATTGTATATCTAACATGCTCATTCTGTTCTTTTTAGGATCAGAACAGGCACAAAAATAATCTGTCTATTTTCTCTGCTTTCTTCCCTCTCCCTCTATCATACGTCAGCCTTTACTCTTATCAGCGTTTACTCACACACATACACTTCACTCAAGCACGCGCACACACAACACTTTTTCTCTGTTAGTCACACATACACACGCACAAATCAAATCAACATGCAGGCTCCTCACTCTTTCTCATGTGCACACACACGCACCCAGCACACACATGCATGCCTTCTCTCACTAACATACCAAACAACACACACACACAGGTTCCTCACTTTCTCACACACTCAAGGCCTTCTCTCCCACACTTTTTGCTACACTCACACAGAGCGAAGAGAAAAAACACCAAGCAGCGTCTGGTCCGTTTCTCTTTCTTTAGGAATGAAAAATCAATTACTTCTTTATCTGTTTCTTTATCAATAATTCAGTTTCACAATCTGGATCACAACGTCGGCAACTTGAACGGTGTCCAAACAGCCGACAGAGACAATATCTGGGAATATTTTTTGTTTTTTCAACTCTTACAATTATCTCAATACTTACAATTCTCTCAATAAAATCTATATTGTTCATTTAGTGTATTTGTTTTCAATTGTATTGCTTTTTCATTCCAGTTAAAATCAAAGCGCTTTTACATAGAACATATATGTCACACACACATATTCAGCTTTTCACACAGCGCAAAGCAGCCAACACAGTTAATCATTCAGCCAAAACATTCAATGCTTCAATGTTTTCACCATTTTGACGCACATACAAATATTTTTACAACAGATACTGGACAAACAAAGACTAACAGTTTAACTTAGTCTGCAGACACCTAATTCAGCCGCCCCTCCCTCATAAACACCCCTCAAAGCCACGCTCCAACGTCTGAGCGACTCTTTGATTCCTGGGCTTGATTATTTTGGGAAGTCCCTGAACAGGTTTTAGTGTCCCTTCTCGACACTCGTGTACACAACTTAATACTCTGATCAAAGCAACCCCTCCCTCATAAGCACCCCTTAAGGCCACGCTCCCCCGTCTGAGCGGCTCCTTAATTCCTGGGCTTGCTTATTTTGGAAAGTCCTCTCTCATAAGCACCCCTCAAGAGCCACGTTCCCTCTTTTCTGAACAGCTCTCTTGATTCCTGGGCTTACTTATTTTGAAAGGTCTTCGACCCAGTATGTGCCCCTTCTCGGCACAGCGCGGCGCTTCTTCTTATTTACAACTTATATACAAAAGCTATTTACTACTCTAAAGCATGTGAATCTTTTGACATCTGGAACCTCTCAATTCCACTTTTATTTAATTTAATTCAGTTCAAATCTTAGATTCATTTATTGGTGAAGCCCTGTCTCAGATTACCATCACAGGTGTGACCCTAGTCAACCACACAAACAGTCTTATTTCCAATTTAAGCAAAATATTGCCTACCTCGTTTTTTCGGGCCCCTTTTAGAGATCTGTTTGCATGGCAGTCCAGGTACCCCACCCACGATGGCCCTCGTGGACGTTGGGCCTCAAGCCAATCCTGTTCGTGACGCCAATCTGTTGTGGATTTTTCTTGGGTGCGGCCAATGAAGTGGAGGAGCAGAGTTCAAGATGTCAAAATAAGACTTTATTTAACAAATAAACAAAGCCGGGAAGACAGTCACAGAATTCCAAATCATTCCAAAGTCTTTGTTTATCAACTCATATTATATACCCCTTGTCTTCTCCAAATTTGGTCATTTTCTGTTTTTCTTTGTTCCGGTTATTTTTTATCGGTTATAGATACCTGATTTGCCACAAATGTTTCCAACTCTTTTGGCCTTGTTTCCTAATTGGTTGGTAGTGTGGTCATACTAGATATGTGTCAAATTTATCTACTTGCTTTCATTTTGCCACCTTCCATTGGTTGGTAAAGTGGTCATACGAAATGTGTACGTCACATCCATCCACCTGTTCCTGATAACATTAGATTATTTCATGTTTACGTCTGCTGTCTACAGAAAGGTCCATTGTCTAATGAAAGGACCATTATACATGTTGTTACATTATTTCAAGCTCACTGGTGTACTGTATAATGAAAGATTCACTGTCTAATGAAAAGACTATTATTCGTTATTAGACATCCAGAGTTAACATAATTCAGCTATTACTAGATTATTGATTACTTTCATTTCACATAATACTTCAATAAAATACCAAAACATAGTATAGAAAGAGCAATAGTGATGCAGCCACACCTGATTTTGCTTTCACTTGTACAGATTTCCTCCCCTCTGCACTCTTTTTTTCCCCTGTTACCTGTATTAGTGTGTTTAACCCTTATTATTTAAGATGCAGCTTGGCTGTTAGAGGGTTAAACTGAGCCTACATGACAAAGGACATCTCAGGATTCACAATTTGCACATTTGCACATCCCCCAACAATTGATCTTACATCAATATTTAACCTATTACTAA
The DNA here is from genome assembly GCA_018155175.1 of Sinocyclocheilus anophthalmus. NCBI lineage: Eukaryota > Metazoa > Chordata > Actinopteri > Cypriniformes > Cyprinidae > Sinocyclocheilus > Sinocyclocheilus anophthalmus. The sequence continues at coordinate 22,092 of JADLZN010010309.1, forward strand.
TTCCGACTCTGGTGTTTACTCATTTTGGTATTTAGGGTGTCATGACATTTTAAGCTGAAACAATGTGATTAAGTTGATTAGAAGTAAATCTATGTTAAAGTCTAAAAAAATCACCCTTAACATCACATTTTTTTCTCTCTTAAACACACTAATACACTTGTGTTTTTTATTCTTTGTGATTTTCTTTCTTGCTTTTGTGTTTTGTAAAATGTTTTGTTTGATGTTTAAACATATTTCTGGAAATAAAAGGCATTTTTCCGACACTAAAAAAGGTTAATATGGCAACAAAGGACCCTTGTGAATGCAGGTATCCACTGTGTAGTACTTTTTTTTGTACTTTAAATCATATATTAACATAATATCATTAAGTAGTAAATTATAAATAACAATATATAAGTTTTATAATTTTATTCATGCATGATGGTTTATTTACATTTTTAAATGTGTGTATATAAGTATATTAAAAACTACAATAAATAATACAATTTATATATCTACACATAAAAATCGAGTAATGAATGAATCAAACGTATATATTATGTTAAAATACTTTTGCATTTTAAAAGTGAATAATTTTTTATAATGACTGACTATTATAAAAACATTTAGGTTTTTCAAATTTGAAATGATTCATTTTAATCTTTGGTTAACTTGTTCAGTATTTCACATCCCTTCGTGGTGTCGTCATACCATACCTTTAGTATGCCTATTGCAATTCTAGAACAGGTTTTCATAACTCAGGACTAAAAGTCATGCTATACATCTTTCAAAATGTATGAAATATTGCCTATGGTTAAAACTCACCTTAATCCAGGGCTAAGCTTAGCATTAAAAGTCAAATGTGTTTTTGTAGAGCTTTGCAGAACTTCTTATGATCTCACTAGAATTATCTGCCTTCTTAATACAATTATTTAAAGTAATTGTACATTAGTAAGCCTTGAGCTAACATCTTGAAAGCTGCTCATTCAGTCAGGAGTGTTTATGCAACTATCCCATGACAGGAGGGTAAAGGGGTAATATGACAGTATGTGGTGATGTGTTGTCTCCCCCTGCAGGTGAGCGAGGTGGAAGTGAACGGGCAGATCAAGGCCGTGTGTGAGAGTATGTTCAGTGAAATGGAGTCTCAGGCTGTAGATGCTCTGGATTTGCCGGGGTCCAGATGCTTCCGCATGAGGAGCCACAGTTACGTGCGGGCCATTGAAAAGGGCTGCTCGCAGGAGGAAGAAGAGGAGAGAGCGACACGTCAAGCCATCTCACCACCTCGAAATACAACTACTGTTAGAACCATCCAGAACAGTACAGGTACGAGCACCTTAAAACCTGGTAAAACAACTACTATTATTGTAGTTTTAATAATGGGTTTAAGGGTCAGTGACATGCCTTATTTTTTTTTTAACGCAGTGTAATTCATACTTAAAATCTCTTGAATTAACCTTTTCTGTGATAAAGTTTTCAATTTCTATATTCAAAATTATTTTGATGTTTTTTTGTAGGCATAAAGTCAAAACTGTCCGGGTGGTATAACCACCTGATTTTGTAACAAAGAAAAAAGGGGGTCAAGTAGTTTGGAATAATATTTTCTTTTAAAAATATTACCAAGTACTAATGGCAAGTCTTTTTTTTTTTATTGAAAATAATGATTAGGATGTGCACAAACATCTGTGGTGTTTGGAAAAATATTATTAGATATAATAATTTTTATTGTTTCCTAATAGTTTAGAAGGGCCTGGCGGCCAGTCTCAAGTGTGGAACACCCCACACCCCCCCCCCTCCCCACCCACCCCCCCCCCCCCCCCAAAAAAAGTTTATTTATTAATTTGTAATAATTCATATAAAGAATGAGATGCATTTCTTAGAACTTGGCACGTTTCTAAACTAGATATTTAAAGATTTTTTACCACACATTATAATTTTAAAAATCTTTTGTCAGTGACACATCATACCGTTATATAAAGTAGATAGATATATATGTTGTACAGGTCAGCTGTCGCTTGAATATAACTTTGCCATTTTAAAATGGCTCTTTATAAATTCCAGACATCTTACTCTTAAAAATAAAGGTTTCTTTATTGGCATTGATGGTTCCATTTAGAACCTTTAACATCCATGGAACCTTCCATTGCACAAAAAGGTTATTTATAATGGAAAAAAAGATCGCCACATGAAGTCTATGGATATAGGAGGACATCAAAAAAAAATTTAAATAAAGGAAGGATTAGTATGAGCCCTGCCAATCACCTTCAACCAAACCAAATTCGCAGCAAGAATTTTATACCGTTCTGGAAACAGAGGAAAAGGTATTGCAATAAAAAAAATTTCAAAGGGAAAGCAGGGTGCAGGAGGGGCAAGGCCACAAAAATAACAAAGTATCGAACTAAGGAGGTAACAAACCGCTAACATATACTATACCCAAAGAAAAAAAAAAACGGAAAAATCCCTTCCTAGCCCCAAAACAGGGGGAGGAAACAGTTAAAAACAAAAATGGACCCACCTCCTTAACAGTTCACACTAAACAACAAACAAACAATCGTACAGTAACATACTAAACGTACTAAACTGATAAAAGGTAAATAGCATTAATCTACACACTTAACTGCAAATGTAAACATTGGAGACAATTGCCACAATAGATAAAAAAAACAAAAAAACAAGCAATACAATACTAAAGAGTAGAAAGTTAAGCAACTATAGTTCAACAGCAAGAATGTAATTTGCAACAACCAACTGGGGACTGTGACAAAAACAATGCTCTGGGGAAAGTTCTTGGGGAAGAGTTTCTTCTCTGCTTTTGTGCTGCCTCTCTCTTGACTGGTAAGCAGCCGCAGCTGGGGGCAATCAGCTACCTGCCAGATGGATTGAGTAGGAGGAGCCAAAGGGAAAACTGAGAGAGAAACACAAATGCAAGAAAACACAGCTCTTGTAATGTCCCATAACAATAAAGAACACGTCGCTGGACGTAACATTAGATTATGAAAATATTTTTCCACTAGGAACATTTTTTTTATTTTAAGAACTTCTCACTGAAAGGTTCTTTACAGAACCCAAAAAATTTTTTTTCTATGGCAGTGCTGTGAAAAACATTTTTGGAACATTTATTTTTAAGAGTGTACCATTGAAAAATGTACAGTCTTCCCACTTTCCCTCCCAACAGTATTCCATTTTTCTCTTCCTTCCATCTTTCACTCTCTCGGTCACTTCATCTGTATGAAGGTCTCTTCCATCCTTCTCTCTTGTGCGGCATGTTGTTTAATTACAGCGATTAGAGAGTCTCATTCTTTCTCCTCATCACACTGTCATCAGGGTTGTAGTCAGCTAATTAAAAACATTTACAGACAAGTCGGACAAAGGGAGGCTGGAGAGAAAGAGAAAGAGCTGTTGAGACAAATTAGAATGAGAGAAAGGAAACAGACAGACACATAATAGATAGAGACGAGAGTTTGGGATTTGGGGAATGACTTCTGCATTTTAAAAAAAGCTAAATTATCGACTGTATCGACCATATAATCGTGTATCTTACACTTGGGACTATTGACAAATATATAAATATATAAAGTGTTAATATAAACATTAAAAATATTATAGTACTGGTTGGTTGTCAACATTGTTGGGTGTAATACGTTACTGTAATTAAATTACTTATCCACTGAAAAAAGTAAAGTAAGGGATTATTCTTCATTTTTAGGTAATTTAATTACAGTTACTTATATAGTATTTGCGTTACATACTGTAAATAATTTCAGCAGTTCTAAAATCAATATTGAATTTGAAATCTAAATTTATAGTCTAAAGTTAAAACGGAATGCAACGTATTTAACCCTCTACGCACCGGCCCGTTCACTTGTAGTTTTTCCTGATAAGAGAGAAAAGGACCTAAAATACCCAGATACAGATAAGACTAAAATCTATCGAATCTATAAATGGTATACTTTTATTTGTGTACACTGACAATAACAACAAAACATTGTGCTTTTGTAAAATAAACAAAACAAAAACAGGGTGCGCTTTCTGCTGTTTTGGTCTCTGTGAACTTCTTTCTGAAACGCGCCACAGAAACTAACGGAAACTCGGCGAATACTTGACACACAGACGTGAGAAATATGTCTATAGAAAACTTGAAGTGTCTACTTTTAAATGAACCAATTCAAATTGAAAATGAATATTCTCTGATTATGTAATCCGTATAAAACTAAAGCGAGGAACAGTCTTTCCCGTCTGAGCTCATTATCTGCAGCCATACCTGTGCGCAAACGCCCTTGTCACCTAGATACAAAAAATTGATTAAAAAAATCAAGATTCATCTACTTGTCATTGTTTTTGGAAGAAGACTTGAGGAATAAGCCGGAATTTACCTCAGAAGAACAGCGTGATCTGACGTGGCTTTATTCAGCGTAGTTAACGTGTGATGTTTTAGGCTACATAATTGTACGCATTTTACTATTTGCGCTTTTCTTTTTTTATCTTGCCAAACTGAAATGTGTGAAAGAGAATAAAATATGCTGAAATATGATATGCTATGATATGTTGTATACATGTACAGTATGTCAGTGTGTATGAAATATGGTACTAATTGCTTTGAAAAGTTTAATGCTTACAGCTTGATACATGTACCTCTGGTTTCACAGACAAGGCTGAAGTCTAGTCCCAGATTAAATACATTTCTGAGCTGTTTTAACTGAAAGAAACTTGCACTGACATACCTTAAAATATGTCATTTCCATTGTTTTATCGCAAGATGCACCAGTAATGTTCTCTTCTGGCACATTTATAAAAGTTACTTAAAAATGTACTTTTCTTAAGCTTTTTTGTTATTTGGATATTTTGCAGAGTAATTCTGTTTGTTAACTAAAGAAGGTTACATTTTTTATTAAAATGCTTAAGTATTACAGTTGTTTTAAAGCTAAAATGCTAAACTATTCCATGTTTACCTCAAACTTAAATAATTAAGAGTTTCATTTCTACGCATCAAGGTTTATAGGGATTTTATGAAGTAATTAACGATTCGAATGATTAAGTTACTTTTTTAGACAGAGTAATTATAAAAGTAATTGAAATACAATATTGATGATGTAATTAGTAATAATTAATTACTTTTTGAAAGTAAATCACTGGTGTCAATAGATATACTAGTATGAAAAACCAGGTTGTGCTGTCTATATATTTCTGGGAACTGTGATAAATTTTTTGATTAATAGAGAGTTCATCAAGAACAGGCCTTATTTAAATGTGTTTGTAAATCTTATAGATGTCTTTACAGCAATTTAATGAATCCTTGCTGAATAACAGTATTAGTTCCTTTAAAAAATCTTACTGACCCCAAACCTTTGAACTGTACTTCAAGTTTGAACAATTTAATCTCATTAAAGTCATCAGAGTAAGTCTCATTAAAGTTTTTGCATTTTTATTTATTTTTGTACATTGCTTTAAAAATAACTTTCACATGTAACACATTTCTTTTATACACATTTTTTTTTCATTTAATGCACACAGTTTCTTTTGTTTGTTTCTAAAAGTCTAATTCATTTATTTCAGATCATGAATCAACAAAGACTAACATCTCAGGTAAAGTAGTAGATACTTTATTGGACTGAGCTGAATGTTTGCTAAAAACCATCTCTTTACATGAAAGTGGTTTTAGTTGGGTTTGATTTGTTAAAACTGTTTTAGTCCATTATTTGGCATCTAATTGATCCATTTAGGCCTATTTGCAGACCGTCTGTGACCATTATTGGTGGCCATTATACATGGACAGGGTATTTAGCCAAGATAGTGCAAGGGAAGCCACTTGTCGTGTGAGTGCCCATTGCTTGTGGAACAGGCTTGGAGTGAACCAATTAGATTGTGGAAAGATTTGATTGACTTAATCAGTTAACCCAAACAAACTGTGTGGAAGAGTTTAGCTGGGCAGTTAGATTTAATATGTGAGAGAAGTAATGTTCTCCTCCTGTAAAATGAAGAATGGAGAGAGAATACGAGAATTCCTTCATTTTCAAAGAGAGTTGGCGATTTAAGGAAGAATGACACCATTGGTGACGAAACGTTAAGCAACTTCTATGCAACATTTGGGTTTGATGCATTATGCAAATTAATCCTGATGTGATGTGAGAGTTTAAATAGCGGTGCTCACATGATCCACCTCCAGCAGTTGTACTGGATTGCTGACATGGAACAAAAAGTACAGTAGCTTGCCAACCTCGAGCGGTTAAATCACTGTCAATGTGAACAGCCTTCATGAGGAGTCATCGGCAGAACACATGACCTGAAGGCAAAATGAAAACAAACAACCAATATGCTTTATATTGATGTACACTAAATGAAACACAAGCACACCTGATGTTTTTCCTCAGGCTTTGTGACTAAAAACACACATACACACATTATCGACTTATTGTCGCAGAAGAAATCGATCATAGGGAGCTAAAAGGTCAAAAAACAAGCGGAAAAAACCCCCCTCCAGCATTGGCTGAAAGCATAACTCTCTGGATTGAAATATGTTTATTCTGTGTATATCTGCATGTTATAGATATTCAGTACAACACAATTGTCACAAGTGTGATATTGTTTTTATGCTCACAAAAAAGTTCTGTAAACAAGACGTTGATGTTGAATAATGTACGTTTTTGACTAAATCAGTCCAGTTAGTTGAAAATATTCCATTTCATTGGTGAGAGAAACCTTCTCTGGAGTGAAAAAATCACTCACATACTCTGGTCTGGATCTAGGGCTGGGTGCTAAATCAAAGTCTTGATGATCAGGATTGTGTTGTTAAAAATACAGTTTATTGAAACATTACATTAAAGGTATTTGTTATTATTATTTGTATTAGTTTTATTGTTATTATTTTTTAACAAACATTACATTGGTTATTATTATTATTATTATAACAAAAATCACACAACCATGATATTTTTTTCCTTCGTGCAATCTTGTTTTAAATTAATTGTTATATTTTAATTTTATTACATTTTAAAATGATGATTAAATTGTTGAAGTTTATTAATGAACTTATTGGACACATACATTTATATTAATTTAGAAAACAGAATTTAGAAAACAAAAGGGATTTCATGGGGCTCTGAATTAAAAGATAGCTTGCTCTCTGGAGTTTACTTGTAAACAAATATTCATTCTTGAGGTCTAACAAACGTAGAATTCATTTCATTCCCCATGAATGGTATGAAATGAATGTTGCTATAAATATCGATATTATACATGAAAAAAATATTTAAATATAATAGTTTTTGATAATATTCTTGACCATATCGCTCAGTCCTATCTGGAACACAGAAAACACAAACAGTTTGGTAACGCTTTAAAATAAGGTTCCATTTGTTAACATTATAAATGCTTAACTAACAATGAGCAGTTCATTTGTTACAGTGTTTATTAATCTTTGTTAATGTTTGTTAATAAAAATACAACTGTTCGTTGTTAGTCCATGTTAGCTCAGGTTTATTAACTAACATTAAAAGATACAACTTCTCATTTTAATAATGTATGATGGAATTAACATAAAGGGGTCATATGATGCGATTTCAAGTTTTCCTTTCTTTTTTGAGTGTTACAAGCTCTTGGTGCAAAAGAAGATCTGTTAAGTGGCAAAGACTAAAGTCTCAAATCCAAGAGATATTCTTTATAAAAAGTTAAGACCCGTCCAAGCCTTCCTAAAACGCCTCGTTCAAACAAGCCCCCACATGTCTACGTCACGATGTGGGGAGATTTGCTTAACGCCGCTCAAATGTTCACGCAAAGAAAGAAAGGTGTAACTTTTATTCTCTTTGTAGTATTGTTGTTGCCGCCGCCACCGCCATGTCGTGAAGGCGCTGTGTTTTTTTTCGTTGTGAAAGAGAAACTACTTTCTTTGGCCTTCCAAAAGAGGACGATATCCGCTTCGGCATGCTTGGAGCTGATCCTTGCTGGTTGCTGAGGAAATACATCAACTTCACGCTGTGGATCGCCGGATCGGTTTTTTTTCCTTCACCGTGGACGAAGCGGGGTCCAGCCCGGGGTCGTCACACGTGGTTGCCGCAAGCCCACCGGCCACTCCTTCGTCGAATCCGCCGCCTCTAATCCTCACCTGGCCCTCCGCTCACTCAGTGCCACCGTGTGACGCTGTGTTTTTTTGTTGTGAAAGCGAAACTACTTTTGTTTGGCCTTCCCAAAGAGGACACGACTACAACTCAGTGGTTAAGTTGTATTTACAGCACTTTTCCAGAACAGTTCAACCCAAATATTGAGATGTGTGCAGCAAATTTTATTGAGGACTGTTTCCTGATTCTGGTAGATTAGACTACAATGCCGGCTGTTCTGACTCACAGACTGTAAGTACGTTTTCATATTTAAAGGATTAGCAACTGACGATTCAAATGTGAGTTTTGAGCAGTGTAGAGCAGCGCTTGGTTTTTGTCATTTTTCCGATCACAAATGCAGACACGGTTTTATGTTTACGATGCGATGCAACGTAACGTGTAAAAAGACAGTATAAGTTCACTCAATAAATTAGAATGTCGTGGAAAAGTTTTTTATTTATTTCAGTAATTCAACTCAATTGTGAAACTCGTGTATTAAATAAATTCAAAGCACACAGACTGAAGTAGTTTAAGTCTTTGGTTATTTTAATTTTGATGATTTTGGCTCACATTTAAAAACCCACCAATTCACTATCTCAATTAATTAGAATATGGTGACATGCCAATTAGTTAATCAACTCAAAACACCTGCAAATGTTTTCTGAGCCTTCAAAATGGTCTCAGTTTGTTTCACTAGGCTACACAATCATGGAGATGACTGCTGTTCTGACAGTTGTCCAGAAGACAATCTTGACACCCTTCACAAGGAGGGTAAGCCACAAACATTCATTGCCAAAGAAGCTGTCTGTTTACAGAGTGCTGTATCCAAGCGTGTTAACAGAAATTTGAGTGGAAGGAAAAAGTTTGGAAGATAAAGATGCACAACCAACCGAGATAACTGCAGTCTTATGAGGATTGTCAAGCAAATCGATTCAAGAATTTGAGTGAACTTCACAAGGAATGGACTGTGGCTGTGGTCAAGGCATCAAGAGCCACCACACACAGACGTTTCAAGTAATTTGGCTACAGTTGTCGTATTCCTATTGTTAAGCCACTCCTGAACCACAGACAACTTCAGAGGCGTCTTACCTGGGCTAAGGAGTAGAACTGGACTGTTGCCCAGTGGTCCCAAAGTCCTCTTTTCAGATGAGAGCAAGTTTTGTATTCATTTGGAAACCAAGGTCCTAGAGTCTGGAGGAAGGGTGGAGTAGCTCATAGCCCAAGTTGCTTGAAGTTTAGTGTTAAGTTTCCACAGTCTGTGATTATTTGGGGTGCCATGTCATCTGCTGGTGTTGGTCCATTGTGTTTATTTGAAAACGGCACTGCACCCGTTAACCAAGACATTTTGGAGCACTTCATGCTTGCTTCTACTGACCAGCTTTTTGAAGATGCTGATTTCATTTTCCAGGGATTTGGCACCTGCCCACACTGCCACAAGCACCAAAAGTTGGTTAAATGACCAAGGTGTTGGTGTACTTGACTGGCCAGCAAACTCACCAGACCTGGTGAATCTATGGGGTATTGTCAAGAGGAAATTGAGAAACGAGACCAAAAAATGCAGATGAGCCGAAGGCCACTGTCAAAGAAACCTGGCTTCCATACCACCTCAGCAGTGCCACAAACTGATCACCTCCATCACACGCCGAATTGAGGCAGTAATTAAAGCAAAGGAGCCCCTACCAAGTATTGAGTACATGTACAGTAAAAGAACATACTTTCCATAAGGCCAACAATTCACTAAAATGTTTTTTTATTGGTCTTATCAAGTATTCTAATTTTTGAGATATTGAATTGGTGGGTTTTTGTTAAATGTGAGGCAAAATCATCACAATTAAAATAACCAAAGACTTAAACTACGTCAGTCTGTGTGCATTGATTTATTTAATACACAGTTTCACAATTTGAGTTGAATTACTGAAATAAATGAACTTTTCCACGACATTCTCATTTATTGAGATGCACCTGTACATTTCTTCTCATCAGTAATTATGTCCCCACTGGATGCATCAAATGCCTCGTTTATAATCAGTTTGAATGTGTTTGTCTCGTCGCTCCGGCCAGACACAGCATCACAGTATGGTAGGGCGTAACCTTTCTGTCACATGCTTGAGGTATTCGGTCAATCACAATGCACTGAATAGCTGGCTAATCAGAGCACACCTCGCTTTTTCAGACCTATGAGCTTTGTAAATATCTACGCGTTTCAGAAAGGCGGGGCGTAGTGGAGAAACAATAATGTACAGTATATGTGTTAAATAATGTGTTTTTTGAACCTTAACCGCATAAACACCTCATTACACCAATAACACAAAATAATGTTCTTTTTAGCAACATCATATGAACCCTTTAACTAGATGCTTGAGAAGAATGTTTCATGTTATTATATTAACTATCTAGTTAACTACTGTTAACAAATGGAACCTTACTGTAAAGTGTTACCAACAATTTTGATACAACCAGTAAAATGCCCCAGTGCTGTTGGTCTGTATATATCAGCACTTTTGGAAAGTGGCTCGGCCAATCAGATTTGAGGATGGGAGCTACAGTAACTATTGTATAAAATTCAACAATGATTGCAGGGTTTTACAGCTGTCCCATATTCCAAGTTACACACATAGACACACACTCACAGATGCACATAAATGTGCGTATCGCATTTGTCCTTTTAGCAGCTTTGATCTAAATGTCATTTCCACAGCATTAAAGGATTAGAACTTCCCATCTGTCTGAGAATTTCTCTTTTTGTGTGCATTATCTGCTTGTCAGTCCATCTCTCTCCTTCTCTGTCTACTTCTTTCTCGAGGGTAATGGGATATAATGCTTTCATGCCTCTAGCTTACAAGGAAATGCCAGCCTCAGATCAGCACTAGTGAGTTCTCCGAGGTCCAGAGAGATAGATGTCACCGTTCTTGATCTGATTCATCACTGACACTAAACAGTGTCTTCAGAACTCTAGGCTGCATTTTTTTTTTTGCAATTTAAAATAACTTTTTTTTTAAAATATATATTTATGTAAAAATTTTTCAGCATCCTAACAACCATCTTCAGTACATATGATCCTTCAGAAATAAATTGTAATATGCTGATTGTGCTCAAGAAACATTTTTAGTAGTAGTAGTATTTTATAAATGTTGAAAACCGTTGTTCTGCTTATTTTTTTGTGATATAGGGTTGGGCCGATAGACGATGCATCGTCCATCGCCGATGGCTGACAGACATCACGATGCTGAGACCGGCATCGGATCTGTCCCCCCAAACCCCCCACCCCCCTTATACGGCACGGCACGGCACGGCTCGGTTTGCGTTTCCATTGCAGTTTAGTACCGCTTTAGAGTGGGCTGGATTATTCACATGTCGTTATAGTTGCACCGCCTCTATTGCCGTGACTCCTGAAAAACTTTTTCATTCCATGTCGCCCCATCAAGCTTTCGCTGGATCCGCTCCTCTGCTATCATTGAGAGGAACGTCTGTACTTCCTCAACCGACAACGAAACAGCCACTTTTTGGTTGTTAAAAAAAGGTGCGCTTGTTCAAAACAGTTGCGTTCGATCCTTCGCTGGCTGTGCTGATTTAAGTCTAGCGGTTCTGTTGCGTTTGTGTAGCAAGTTCAGTTCCGCGGTTAGTGACGATTCTCTCCGGCCAATCCGTGATCCGTGAGTTCCGCAGTGAGATACACACGTGTTGCGAGGCGTGTTTTGGTAACGGTACGGTTCACTTGGAACCTCACCCGAGGTGGTACTAAAAAAAGTACCAGGTACCAGGTACTATACACAGTGGAAAACCCCCCAAAAGTGAACCGATTGAATGACCTTACCAGGCAGTGGGAAAAGCGCCATACATTGTACTGGAACCCCTAAAAAGGGGAAAAAAAAAATATAGCCCCTACGAGATGGGAGGATCAAAAACATAGTTCAATACTTTCTCTGGCAATTACATCGTTGGGTAATTATACTGTATATAAATTGCGGGCATCAGGGTGCCGCTATTATGCCTGGCATTGAAACTATTTTTGAATGCTCGATTGCTTTTTAGTTTCACTTTCGAGATTCGCGATCACACGGCTCTATACTATGGAGCGGCAGTACCTACCACAAATTTTTCAAGATTAGATATTTGTCAGTGGTGCGCAATATCTGCAAATCATTTGCCATTGTCCTATCACTCATCTCTCCTTACTCTGTTTAAGTGTGGAATGACTTCACTGTAGTCTTAAATGTAACATTTTACCGCTAGAAAGCGCTAACGGCCTAACCTGTCCCTGTCATTGGCTCCGTAGAGGCTTTCTGTGTTTTTCCATGCCTTTCCTGCAATACATTCACTCTTCACACCCCTAACACCCGCCCGCTCGATGTTATCATCCAATCACTGTTTCACTGGTAACATCGTACCTTTGCCGAATTTTGGTAGACCTCACCCGAACCCTAGTGTGATTACTTTTTCAGGATTCTTTGATGATTAGAATAGCATTTATTTA